>JAQFVV010006236.1:5620774-5880774 GCA_028023455.1 Epiperipatus broadwayi
TAAAATGTATGGACAAGGTCTCAACACAAATGGAATACATACCAAGAAAAAATGAATCTCTTTAGGGACCAAGCTACATTAGCTAAACATGAATATAATTCTAGAATATAAAATACTATCCTCTCATGGAAAACAAATGCTAGACAATGGGGAGAGCATGCTCCATCCATCAGAGCACAATACAAATAAAACATTTAATAAAGCCTCATGCTTCTCAGACATACTAAATGGAAATAAGCATAAAACAGACTAAGCAATGGCAAGATAAAAATTATTACTCAAAAGCCAGAGAAATTAATATTCACTCTAAAAATACACACATTAAACAATGCATGAAGCTAACAAGTTACTATAAATCAAACGACTGTAAAAATATTTTAAAATAGCATAATAAAAATTTTGCAATTAATAAGGAATATACACATTCAATAAAACAGCATAAAATTAAAGTGGACATAATAGAAAAGACAAATATTACTAAATATAAAACTAATAAATGCTTTGTTATATTAAAAACTTAATAATGAAATTATTATATCATATTAATTGTAAAAACGATTGTGAGCTTCTGATAAACATACACTGGCTGTTTACCCATAAATAAATAAAGTATTAATAAATGTTATTCATAAATGCAAGATATCTATCTCTACCTGGACAAAGTATACCATAAAATTGACCTTAAGCCAACAAATAAAAAATATAAAGTTACCTTTCATGTTATAAGAGTAATTGCATAATTATGTTATAAATTATAGAAAAATACATTGGCATAGTAGTATAGTAATATAAGTTAGTAAAAAAACAAATATATATGTATATTTTTTTAAACACCCTAGTTCTTTAAAATTCTTTCTGTAGTGAGCAGTCTGTCACAGGCAAATGTCATTTTCCAGGAAAATTATCTAAAGAATATCCGTACTTGTCATACTTTTTTTAATAAGAAAATAAGAGCAAGAATGACCTTCTGGAATTTAATAATATAACAGAAACACTTAGCAACTAATTCTTTTTTTAGCAAAGATTTGGATCCATTTTGGTTCACAGTAAAAAAATATCAGCTATTTTGTTTTCGATATTTCAATTTTAATAACAAATATTAAGAAAGTTTTCATTTAGTTCTGTTCACAGTTGTACTGGGAAAATAAAGAACTCTTTTTTTTTTTTTTAAAATGCATTTTAAATATTTTGGCAAAACATTAATAAAATAAGTACATAACAAAGTTCATTTCCTTTTATCAATTTAGGCAAGCCAGTGTCTAAAAGTCTTTATTAAGGGAAACTCCAAATAATATACTTAAATAATCATGAATTGAGTATTTTGACATAGATATTATCTGTTGAAGAATAACTTTTATTTATAAAGTCAATTTTTTAAAAAAATCTTTTCACAATTAATTTGAATCTTTTTTTACTAAAGGTGAAATAAGTAAAGACAAACTAGTACAATGTTTGGTAAAAGCCTGAAATCCGGGCAAAGCCGCTTGGAGCGTTGATGCTAGACAAAATCAATGAAATATAACGTTACCAGACCGCCACAACTTTTTTCTTTTTTTATACAAGGTTTTTTTTTTCTAATATTGATTAAACGAATAATTTTTATTTTATTTAGAACATGATTTCTTTATTATTAAACAAATTTTGATATTCATTTTCATTACTTTTTGTGGGTTTTTTGTTGGAACCTGATATTTTTTCAACAAATTTTGCTAATTGTATTTTTTTCTTTTTATCATTTGAAAACTTTGGACCGTTTCACGATGTCAAAAAAATTTGTTTGAATTCCACCGCCGAAAAAATAGAATACAATTATTTGTGACTTGTTTAGAACTTAATTCTACCTTTCTTTTAATTTTTTTTTTTTGTCTTGACTAAATGGTATTTCTTCTTCTTATTATTATTAATTTTACTTTTTTTTTTAAACACAACTTGTTATCACTTTGATTTAGATTATGTTTGAATTAGCCTTTTTTTTTTGGCTACTACAAGAAACAGCTTTTTGAGTGGGGGAGGGGGGAATTCGTACTGTTTATTATTAACAAAAAGGCAACAAAAATAGTCAATTATTTTAACAGCGCTGAAAAAAAAGAATCAACTTTGGGACTCGTTTCGAATTTTGATTTCTTTTTGGTTGACGTAATTGTTTTTCTTAATATTAAATCCAAATTTACTTTTGTGTTTTTGCAGATTCAAAAATTGTTTTCAAACACCCACCCCCACCCACACTCGGAAAAAGAATTGTAACCAAAAAGTCAAGAATTTAACCTTTTTTTTCTTTTTTTGAAACAACTTTTTCTCATTTTTTACTTTGATTTCTATTTCGTTCGAATTACCTTTTTTTTTTTAGCCTTCTACAATAAACTGCTTTTGGGAGTGGGGTGTATTTCATAATTTGTTATTCTTAACAAAAAGTCAACCAAAGTCATCATTTATTTTAACCCCGCTGCAAAAAATTAAATCCAAATACTTGTCAATTTCGAATGAAATAAAAAGCAAAAAAAAAAAGGACACAAACTTTGGACTTTTTAAAATTATTTATTTGATTTTATTGCTGTAATAAAAAGTGGATATTACATGTGCCTGACAAAATAAAATAAAAAACACAATCTCACACACTTTCTGTACTCGGCAATTTATCTGAAGAAAAGTTTCAAAATTGCACATTCGTCTCAGATCTTTTAGTGGTCTCGAATATTTTCCCCACCATGCTGAAATGTGACTTAGTGCATGAGCTTTGTTGAAGCCTGTTCGAACATACACTTTGCCAATTTTTTTACATATTAACCCTTTTTTCGGGTGGGGACCATATGACAATTCTTAATAATTAACAACATTTTTTAAATCGAAATGACATTACTCTATTACGGAGATTTGAAAAAGTCATACCACCTTGAAATTTAAACACCCTCAAGCGATACGGTAATCAGCTATGAAAAGAATGAATACGCATAAATAGCTTCAAAGCACAAAACGGGCCGTAATATTTTTGTGCGATGTCATGTAAAGCGGCCTAGCTCAATGGGTTAATACAATACGTAAATGTTGTATTAGCCTGTAAGGCTGTGGCCACCGAAACGGCATTTTTATGTGTTTTGACACGTAAACAATGCCCCAAGCGGCCGTGCCCAGATTTCAGGCTTTTACCCAATGTTCAATATAGTCTTAGAAAATAATATAAAACATATCATCTGGTTTCTTTCAGAATTCTGTTTTAAGCATTGTTGAATAAATTGAATGATTACAAGATAGCTATTCTTCCAAAATATTTTATTAATCATTTAGATGATTCCAATCAGGTTAGACCTAAGAAGCAAAGTATACCTTATTATTTTCCATTAGCCTCACATTATTAGTTAAAGAATAAAATTTTAGAAAAACCAATACTTTAGATAAAAAAATAATAAGATAATAAAAATTATTACTGTTATTCTTGTTGAAAAATAAACACACACGAGGTCAAAGGCAGATGAGAGGATTGCAGACACACATGTACACTAACAATTCTTTTTATAGTCCCATTTTGACAGGCATCTCCATCAGACACACTTTTTCAAAATTGGGACATCTATCAAAAAAAAATTCAAACAACTATGTGGAACTAATTAAGAAAATTACATAATTTTGCTCTACTTTTGAACTTTTATTAATTGATATAATTAATAAAAAAAACAACAAGATAATAAATAATATTTATTATGTTTAAGTTATCATTTTTTTTAAATTTATCAGAAACTCTGTTTATTTTAACCATTTTATGACTGAATTAACTATTGATTTATTTCTGAATATTTAATGACTAAAATTAACTCTATTTGCAATTAACATTTTATCAAATCTCCTCACATGCATGCCAATTCCCACACACCCATATACAGGAAATTGCTTGACATTTTCTAAATGTAATCTATTTTAATAATTAACTCATATACTTTTTTTAAATCAACCTAATATCATCCTAAATAAACTAAACAATTTTATTTAGATATTTTTTATTTATTAAATTCTATCAAAAAAAAATAACTTAACTAAATTATTAATTACTCTGAAATGACATAAGTAATTATACTATAACCCAATAAGCTCATACATTATCATATATTTTTAAACACAAAAATTGACTTCATCCAGCCTATATTATTTCTAACTCTGTTTATTTTTCCCTCTTTATAAAAGAATACATAAATTAAACAGTAACTTTTAAGTTGGAAGTATACATCTTTATAATAACCTTTAATTCATTATATTATATATTTTATGCTTATAATTATTTGACTGGAGAACATTGTATTAATGAGATAAGATTTAGATAGCATAATTTATACAATAAATATCATCTTCTTTTCTTCCTTTATTTTTTTAAAAAATAGCATAAACTTATAAATTAAGGTAGCCAGCAAAGACAATGTGCAATAGCACAATATATATATACATCACATGACCACCACCTTTTATGCCTGTTTTAATATATATACATACATTCCCTATATAATTTGGACTTGTAGTAGAGTGGCAGATTCTGGAACTTAAGGTACATCAATCAAACAGTCATTTCTTGGTGTAGAAATTTACAAACTCTCAAGCCATAAACTATTCAATTATTTATTTTAATACATAATTAATAAAAAATGGTTCATGGCTTGCTCAATGGATATGACTCACTCTATCAATCAATACTTGAATGTCTTATGACTTCCTAAGCAATAAAGTCTTTATTTTTATTTATTAAACAAAATAATTGTGTAATACTTCTGTAGTGCAATTTTCATTACACCACTCTCACACAAGATATGGACTGGTTTCTATCTGCTTTTAACATCTTGTGGAAGAGTATAATCATAAACATATAACTAAAGATGTATGACTCCCAAGATGTGCATTTCATGCTGAACCAGCACTTATCAGTTGTCCCATATCACAATCTCCTTTACATATCTTTAACATTGTTCAGTACATATAGATAGCCAATGACTACAGTTTAATTGATAAGTGTCACACTTATTGTCCTCATAATTTTGATTCAAATGACTTGATGGAAGTATCTTACTAATTTTTATTAGTCATTCATTAGACTAAAGATTATCCACTTAAATGAACAATACTTTTGTAATGTAATTTTCACTACATCATTTTCAAGCAATGTAGGGAATAGTTTCTAACCACTTTTAATATCTATATATATATATTTCTTATAACACTTCCTTTATATACACATCAATGTAAACAAATTTTCTTAATCTTTATTTTCCTTACAGTTTCGACTGTCCAGCAGTCTTCAGCAGAGCTGAGAAATTAATTTATACTGATGCCAGCGGAGCACTATTAACAATAAGGGAGGGGGAAAACCTCGCTTTACATAATCATCTTTTTTTCTATATTATAAATCTACCAGCTGCTATGTTTAATACCCCTCAACAAGATGTTAAAAGTGGATAAAAACCAGTCCTTACCTTGCATGAAAGTAGTATAGTAAAAATTACACTACAGAAATATTGTTCATTAAGTGGATAATCTCTAATCTAATGAATGATTAATAAAAATTACTAGAATAATTGTGTTTACAAATACATAAGTATAAATTAACAGATTTACTTTTAAATAAAATAAAAAATAAGATATATCAAAAGAATAAAAATAAATAAGAATAGTAAGATGTATAATATATGTGTGTGTTTAAATTAATAAAATTATTTTTACTAAAATATCAAAAAAAAGTATTTAAAAATATTAATAAAAAAATATGATGGATATTAAAATACATTCAGTATATAAATAAAAGCAAATATTGGTAATATGCTTAGTTATGATAAAAATATTCTCTTGATAATTTAAATGAGGTATACAAAATCAAATGCAGATATTATGAGAAAATGTGAAAAAAATAATGTGAGCACAACTAAAAATAAACTTAGGACACGACCTAAATATTACATTATTATGATTTAAATTCAGTTATTTTTAAACTCTCTAATAAAAATAAACGTATTAATTTTGATATTAGAATAACAGAAAATATAAAAAATAAAGATGAAGATAGTTCTACATTGAACTATGTTCATCATCTAGTCTAATTAATAAATGATTAAAAAAAAAATTCAAACTTTATTTAACTTTTTCAAATACATATACTTGTCAATAATATCATTCACCTTAGTATATAACACATTGCATTGAGTGGTATTGTTTCCCTCTTTTCTTCAACTGTTGTACTGTGAGCAGTGTCAAATAAGAATAGGAATCATATCTTTAAATTCATGGTAATTGAATTTAAGAGGATACTCAAATTACCTAAGCTATTTTTCCCATTGTGTTTTGCTTGGCTTTCAGGTTTGGTTCCAAACCAACAGACAAATGATGACAAACTATTCAACAATTAATATGCATAATTTATTAGTTACAAAATATACACACGTTAGTTAATAAAACATATAAATATGGTTTATAGAAGTTAATGCTGAGGTAATCGTGCCGAGTAATGGGACTCATTTCCAGATATATAAGTAGCCTGCCTTGTGAGTCGGCTCTAGTTCAGACCCTTCCAGCTTCACTTAGAGACAGTTTGCCTCGAGTCGATTGTGGACATAAGTTTTCAGATATGTGAACTTGCCTCACTGTGTGGACATCTCGATAATGACTAGAGAAAATACCTTTGCTGATGGCAGGGCACGCTCAGTCATTCAGGTTGACAGAAGTAATTGCTCTCTGCCTTGCCTCCACAAAGGCTGACTATTTAATGGAAGATTCCCTACCTTACTGGCAACACTCAGATTATGTGTGCGAATCCCAATGAAAGATTTATCCCTATTAGATAGTGACTGGGTGCTAGCCAATCAGGCAAGGAATCTGGAATAGTCCACTTCTAAAGGCAATGTCAGATATTACAGGAACAAACAAGATATTTTATATAAAGAACTTACTTAAGATCCTCCTGATTTTTCCATTTGTTCTTGAGGGCAAAGTTAAGAAGTATTTTTCAAGCATTAGAAACTATCACATTTGTTGATTTGTGGGCTATTTGTCATAGTAGCTTTCTTAAATTTTCTTTTTTTTTCTCTGCCCAATACTGTTTTCCCAGTTACAGATATAATTGTTGTTTTTCAGTATTTTAAAGTTTGGGTTTTATGAATGTTAGGATACTTTGTATTGTGTCATAGCTCTGAAAAGTATACTAATTGCAGATTTGTTCTTTGACTTACATTTCTAGTGTGTAAGAATACATTTCAGTACATATTTTTGTTTTTGAATGATTTTTTTTGTTTGTTTGTATAATTCTATTTTTTGTGTCATGATTAGTCATGTTTTTTTGTAAACCCTGTAGTTATATCACAATCAACATCTAAGTACACCCATTTCTGTTTCTATTCTAATTCTGATGAGAATTTAATTAAAGAAATTATGTTACTGATGTATGTTCAGAGTATTTTATCATGTGACCATAATTAATGTATTAACAACACAGCAAAGCCAAACTTTTAATGATGATGGAATAGAAATTATAATTGAGATTTCAAGTCCTTACCTGCAAAAATTGCTAATCAGAGATGATAGTGATGAATCCATACCTTAATTTTGTTGGAAAATATCTATATTGTATTGAAAGAATAGTAATAAAACAGGCTACTTGGTTATAGCATCTTCTTAAATCCAATATTCATGAATCTAAAGTTATATCTAATCAAGTTAGTCATGCAACACCTTGAAAAAGAGAGTAGAATAATACCATTGAAAATGTTTGACTCCTATACTAATCTGTGTTAAATATGGAGAAAAATATAAATAAAGTTTAAAAGTATTAAAAACATTTAAAAATATCATTATCACAAATTTTCACACTATCATTAAAAAGAAGGATTTATATATTAAAAAAGCCAAGCCTACTTTGAACAGAATTAATGGAAGATTTCTTCTTTGTTTAAAGTAAATTTTTTTTGTTTGTTAATTACATTTAATACATAGTATAAATTTTATACTAATTATGATTGAAAAAGTTACTATCTTAGATAATTAAATTTATTAGTAATATTAAATCCTAATTTTGACAGAATTAATATCAATAAAATAAGAACAGAACCTGAAATTAAAATAACTTTTAAATGCAAGGGAGGTAAATTTAAGTAGGATTTATATATGTTAATATGTATTAAACTACTAAACATCACATGATCACCATTCTTTATGCTTACAAAAGCTGTTTATACAGAGACTAAACTCTCCATACAGTAGCGCCACTCAGTGCAAGCCACAGTAATCAATGGATGAAAGAAGGTTTGTGCATAAAATCCTTATCTAATGCCTACTCATCCAATATCCCAAGACTTGTTTCAAGCTTGTGGCTTTCATCAGTGAGGAGCTTTGAATCTGAGAGCAGATTACTGTGGCTTGCACCGAGTGCCCTTACTGTATGGGGAATTTAGCCTCTATGTTAATATGTTCAAATTATTATATATTTAAACAAGCTGAAAAGTAATATGTGGAAGATATTCACTGCTGTTTAAATGTAAATGTAAGTATATATACATACATGTGTAGTGTGTTCCATTAAAAAGATATGATGCTCTCTCCAAATAGTCTGCGGTGCAAAATGAGAAATATTTTTAGGATGCAAATATATGTATTTTGCATAATATACAACACACCAAGAGAGTACATATAATAATATTAATCTAACAATATATTTCATGTTGAATAACCAAAAAATATTAGCAATAGGATGTTTTTATTTTGTAATATTAAAGCACTTTGTATGGAATAAGCAATTATTCATTTGGAAAAAAAATTAAGCAAGATAGCAAATGTATCATAGAAAAAATGGTAAACTGCTACAATTTGATTTATAAACACTATACTTTAATGTGCGAATTTATTGATGACTTCCAACATTAAATAAGAATGTTAACAATTGTTAAAAGTCATTTATTAGTCTAGAGCTAATAGTTTTCCAAATACTGTATACATAAAAATATTGCCATGTTCAGAAAAAAGGAAGTGAGTGGGTTTCAAGTGATATATTGATTTTTAAATATAATTTTTAAGTCTGTACAAAAATTGCAAGTAATATAATAATAAATGTTTATTAATAATCATTAATATATTTATTTAAAAATAGTAATCATCAATGAGCAATCACACTAAGCGTAGCATTTATGAATTAAATTGCAACAATATATTATAGATAAATACTGAACATTGATAGAAATATTAGGACCTGGATCAAACGAAATAGCTAGTTCAGCTGAAATGCACCTTGGGGATTATGTATTTATTTGTCTGCCTGAAGTGTAAGAATGTTGCATATTGGTTATTCAAATATCTTCAAATTTGGAAACGAATCAAAAAAGTTTTTTTCACATGCTTTTATTGCACGGAGAGGTTGTAAAATCACATAAGGATTTGTTAACAGCCATCAAAACAAATCAAAACGATAAATTCTATTCTTTATTTAAATTGGAATCAATTATTGAATTGATTTGTCTATATGATGAAACAAATTAGACTAATTCATTTCATTCAGTGTCTTAAGATCAGAATAATTTTTGTTTGAACAATGGAATCAATTCTAGAAAATAATGAGTAAACTGAAATGAAAGTTTATTCTTTCAAGAATAGTTGAAGTTGGAATTAATACACTTACACATTTAGTAGGTATATTTAATTCTTTCATATTATGAAGCTAATAGCCATAGATTCAATAAATCACAAAGTTTTGATCCAAAAACAACTTGCTTTTATAACAGTATAAGTGCATTAATTCCAACTTAAATCCAAAATATCTTCACTGATGAAAACTCTAAGCCAGAAACTAGTTTGGATATAGTATAGTAGCATTATCATCTACTGTCTGTTAATTCCTCACAATTATGACAAATGTCTCTGGAATAGAATGAAAAGAAGTTGCTCTTGAAAATTTATATTAAGTATTTAAACATGTGATGTTTTGCTTATAATCTTTTCTCTTTCACTCTATCTTATATTGGAAATTTTTTAACATAGCATAATTTACAAAACATGTTTTACCATTCCACATTTTGAATATCTATTCACTATTTAAAGATTATTTTTGGGGGAAAAAAGATATCGAAAGAAATTTTTATATAAAAAAAATCATAATCAAGATTGAAGAATGGTTTGTGGTGAAATGTTAACATACTGACCGTGAAGAAGAAAACAAAATACTTTTTTACAAGGGCCTGCAGGAAGTGGGAAAAATGATTCCTGACAACATTTTCATCCTTATTGTATAAGCATTTATTTTTATATAGCGCTGTGTTTACAATTGTATTACATTCAAATATCAGCCTTTCAAGCTAATTGGGCATGCGCTTTGCAAGTGTTAATAATAAATGAATACTTTACTTTCCAGTACAGGATATAGTATTTATGCAGGAATAAAATGAATCCACTTATTCCTACAACTCAAATGCTTATATATGAGCAAATCTGAAGTACTGGCAAGGAAAGCGTGAGGATATACCACTCACTTTAAATTACTATTTACGATGTCTGAATGAATGACGTCGGTGAAATTGTCTAGAATTTACTAAACGTCACTCTAACTGAAACTTAATCATATGTAAATAAGCATTTATTTTTATATAGCGCTGTGTTTACAATTGTATTACATTCAAATATCAGCCTTTCAAGCTAATTGTGCATGCGCTTTGCGAGTGTTAATAATAAATGAATACTTTCCTTTCCAATACAAGATATAAATATTAATTCTTATTAAGCGCAATATCAGCATGTAATACTTATATAAAGCTAAAGCTTTAGTACATGTGCCTTGAGTGCTCAATTTTAGCAAGAGATCTCTACAAATCATAACACGAGATTCGACTTTATAAAGATAAGAGGGACCCTCTTATCTCTAACCCATTTTTCTTAATTATATAGCAAATCTAAAGCATTTTGATTTGGGAGCATGAAGCTAATAAATTCTTCACTGATTAAGTCCACTATTTCTATTAAACATTAACATTCGTGAAATCTTTCGATTTACAATGAGTCAATATTCAGATATTAAATTTAGAAATATTTTGAATCAATTTAAAGATATAAATATTAATTCTTATTAAGCACAATATCAGCATGTAATACTTATATAAAGTTAAAGCTAAAATTAAGCACTCAAGGCACATGTACTAAAGCTTTAGCTTTATATAAGTATTACATACTGATATTGCACTTAATAAGAATTAATATTTATAACTTTAAATTGATTCAAAATATTTCTAAATTTAATATCTGAATATTGACTCATTGTAAATCGAAAGATTTCATGAATGTTAATGTTTAATAGAAATAGTGGACTTAATCAATGAAGAATTTATTAGCTTCATGCTCCCAAATCAAAATGCTTTAGATTTGCCTATATAATTAAGAAAAATAGGTTAGAGATAAGAGGGTCCCTCTTAACTTTATAAAGTCGAATCTTGTGTTATGATTTGTAGAGGTCTCTTGCTAAAATTAAGCACTCAAGGCACATGTACTAAAGCTTTAGCTTTAATACAAGATATAGTATTTATGCAGGAATAAAATGAATCCACTTATTCCTACAACTCAAATGCTTATATATGAGCAAATCTGAAGTACTGGCAAGGAAAGCGTCATTCATTCAGACATCGTAAATAGTAATTTAAAGTGAGTGGTATATCCGCATGATTTCCTTGCCAGTACTTCAGATTTGCTCATATATAAGCATTTGAGTTGTAGAAATAAGTGGATTCATTTTATTCCTGTATAAATACTATATCTTGTATTGGAAAGGAAAGTATTCATTTATTATTAACACTCACAAAGCGCATGCACAATTAGCTTGAAAGGCTGATATTTGAATGTAATCCTTATTGTATGAAAAGGAGAGATATAATTTTAGAAAATGCTTTAACTGTTTTTAGTTTTGCTTTTCTCATTGCAGATTTTCAAAATTTTTATATCAATTAAGTTTTCAAAATATATATTTCGAAGACGCAATTGATTTACAAAGTGAATATATATTTTATTATAAAGGCACAAATATCGGAAGCACAACTTGTATTGGATTCACTATAAATAAATAGTGGAAGAACAACATTGTGGAGATTGATGGTCTATCAGACAGTGTCAAGATTAGTTATTCAACTTAATGGAAGATACCCAATGCACGTAATTCAAGATTATGTCCAAAAATGTTCTCATTTAGATTTTTATATAGATGTACAAAAGGCTTTTGATTAGTCCAAACAACATTTTAAAATTGTCACTGGTGACTTCAATGTTAGAATTGGGAACTGATTGAAAGATGAAAATGTTGTGGGTAGATTTGGTTATGGTGATAGGAATGACAGGATACAGAATTGTGGAGTTTGTAGAAAAACTATCTATTATGAATTCTTTCTGTGAAGAAAATGTTAAATGGAAATGAACATGGAAGCATCCAGATGAAGCAGCAGAATTGAATTACATTTTGATTAAAAGAAAATATGTACTCAAGATTGTAATGCTCTTAATAAATTCAACATAGGAAGTGACAATCAATTAATGAGAGGTAAGATATATATTAACACAAAATTAGAGGGACAAAAATTATTAAGAAAAACAGTATTCATAATTGATATTCCTAACCTTCAGAAACATTCCAATGAATTTAAATCAAAACTTGGAAATTATTTTAAAATATTATTAGATTTTGAAGATGGTTTAAATTTAAATGAAATCAAAAGAGAGATAAACGATATATTGTTAAGAACTGCAACAAGAATAACTGGTACAAAAAAAGCAGCAATTAATGTACCAAGATAAAACAATGTAAGAAGAAATGAAGGAATATATAAAAATTAACCATTAAGAATTGAATATCTAGAGTTTTGTAAAATGATACAAAAAAGTCAATAATGATCTAAAAAATATAATTGTGGATTATCAAGAAAAGCTATTGAAGAGAATAAAGGTCTCATAAGTGTAAAACAACATTTTGGAATTGGTAGAAAACTTATTTCTACAATAAAAATAAAAAATAAAACTATTATAAAAAATATAGCAACATGAAATATGTGGAAGAGTTCTATGAAGAATTACATAACAATAAAGAGCCAAAAAAAACAACAACAAAGTATCTCCTACACTTGCTATATATTCTGAATTGGCCAATAATTTAAATAAAGAAACGAATCATGCAATTAAATCTATGAAAAAAGAAAAAACTCTCAGTAATACTGGAATTATAATCAATATTTTAAAAGAAGTAGATAAAGAAGTAGAAAAATTGTTGGTAAGTTATGTAACAAACATTTAATGACTAAGATGTACCAGATAACTGAAAGAATGCAATAGTAATTTTGATATTTAAAAAAAAGTGATGAAGAAGATATTAGAAATTACAGATCTATCAGTTTTTTATCAGTTCGATACACATTTTTTAGCAAGATAATTGTAATTCATCTATAGTAAACATTGGATTTTAACCAATCAAAAGAACAAAGCTGGATTTAAGTTTTAACAAAGTTGATAACATCCAAGTAATGAGAAAAGTTATAGAAAGGGTTAATGAATATGAATTGCTACGGTATTTTTGGATTTGTAGTGATTAAGACACTAGATCATCAAGATATAGACTCAGGATGTGATATTCTGAAGAATATTCATCAAAATGCAACAGCCATGATTAAATTAAATACTTATACTAAAAAGATCAACATTGAGAAGGGTGTGTGACAGGGTGACTCTACACCTCCAAACCTTTTATAACAGTTTTGCGATAAGTATTTTGTGGATTAAAATGGAGAGTTAAGAGAGTAAAAGTTAAAAAGATTTAAGTCACCTAGATTTTCCAGATGATGTAATTATTTTTGCAAATAATCTTCAGAAAATGTTGCAAAGGTTATCAGATGAAACTAAGCCTACAGGTTAATACTAAAAGATTAAACTAATGTTCAATGGATTTTCTCAAAAAAAAAAAGACAAATAATGATTGATAATGATGAATTAGAAAAAAATAACAACTACAAATAGCTTTGTCAAATTATTAATAGAGATAGAAACATTATGGATGAAATTAATCATAAAAATTAAACTTGGATGAAGTGCTTTTGGTAGAAATAACTTAATAGTAAATTGAAACATGCCTCTCTCTATATACATGTTTGAAAATGACTTTTTTTAATAAATGTTTTATCAATTCTTACTTATGGATCAGAGATATGGGCAGTACAGACTTCAGGTCGCACAGGGAAATATGAAGAGATCTTTGTTAGGAGTAACAAAAAGGGATCAAAAATGAAATACGAGATGAGAGAAAAAATGGGTATTAATGACATTTTTGATGGAATTAAGAGACTAAAATGGAGCCGGGCTGGAGATATTGCTAGAAGATATGATAATAGATGGACATTTGAAAATTTAAATTGGATTCCACGAGATTGTAAAAAGCTTAGAAAGAGACCGCTTGTAAGATGGATGGATAAAATAAGACAGGTTGTTGGTGTGATGTAGAGAAGAGAAGCTAGAAATCAGAAAAATTAGATTAAACATGGGGAGACTTTCATCCTGCAGTGAATCAATAATTATTAAAAGTGAGGATTAAAACAATTTAAAATCAATTTATTCTTTTACAAATATATTTTAGTACTACAATTAAAAAACATCTCTTTATTATCAGTGGTAGTTTACCTTGGCCTTCCAAGCTTTTATTACAATTAATTCTTTTATACTTTCTGATTAAAAAAAGTTACAAGTCCAGACATTTCGTAAAATTTGTATATATACATTAAAAGATGTTTCTTTTTCTAATTAGTGCTGAAATTATAACTGTCCATTCACAAAAAATAATCTTGATTCCTTTAATAATTTAGGCTCCATAAAAAAAATATATTTTAAGTTCTTAGCCAAAAAACAGCCAATAGGATATTTGTAATGTCTTGTTCCTCCAGTGATAATGGCGATACTTTTCTTTTGTTGCTTCAGCCCTTCCTCTTCATAATATACCAACTTTTTTATCTGACCTGATTTTTTGCTTTCTGAAGTATATGTTAATCAATGCGGGAAGTAATAACTTGGTTAATATTTATCCACTTGGAATAAAACATTTTGCAACAATATTATTTAAACTAATTTCTTATTTTTTTTTATAAATGTATTTCATTAAATAACTACTTAATACACTTAGGCATTTTAATTAGATTAACAGTAAATTTGAAAACAACTTGGAAAATATCACATCTGCTTTGAATAAAATATATTTGTAAGCATTATTGAAACATATTTCATTTACAAATCTCTCAGAAAAATTGTATCTACCTTAAATAATGTAACATATTACAAATAGCATTATTCAATTAAATTCTTCTTTATTTATGAATATATTTTAATACTATAAACAAAATCATTTATAAAAAAAACAGAGACAAAACTCTCTATACAATAGTACAAACCAGTGCAAGCTAGAATAATTAATGGATGCAAGGTTTGTGCATAAAATATCTATCTCATGCCTACTCATCCAATATCCCCAGACTAGTTTCTCTCTTATGGTTTTCATCAGCGAGAAACCTTGGATTTGAGAGCACTGCAGCTAGATATTAGGAACTAATGCAACACTCAAGCAGCCATCTTTTACCGTTTTAATTAACTATAAAGCTATGAGTACAAAATGAAAACAGTAACTTTTCAATCCAAGCTCATTTGCTTGTATAGCATATAGAGCTGAACCCAGTTTAACATCTATATATTTTGGTATTTTTTGTTCTTTAATAATCATATTCACTATCATCCATTGGGCAGGATTAGTATTAAATCACTACACATCACATGATCATCATTACCTATGCTTATACAAGCTGGCTTGCACTACTATATGAAGTTTTAACAGCTTGTGTAATCATAGGTAATAGTGATCATGTGATATGTAGTGGTTTATTATCACTTGTATCCTTAATAGTAGTTTCCTTAGCTTTCTATACCTTTAATACAATTATTTTTTTTATACTCTGTAATTGAAAGAAGTTGTAAGATCAGATATTTGATAAAATTTGTATATATTTAAATCTGTTATTAAACGTGGGCAGCCAGTGAATCTTCTTCCACATTAAAAACAGTAAGCTCAATATCCATAGTAGCAGGTCATTTCCTAATGTTCATAATGAAGACACAACATATTACAAATGTATTTTTTTTTTGGTCTTTTTTACAAATCTGGACACATGTTCACTTAATAAATTCTGATTAATCCAGAAACTTTATCTTCTAGTAACTAATAGCTAGATATGTATTTACTGATCAAGATTCAATATCTTTGCTGAGATGGTTAAGGCAAATAATATTCTTTATTACTTTTTACAATGCTTTTTTACAATCCATGATATTAATATTATATGGATTTGGCAATGCAATAAAAGATATGATTAAGGGTAATTAGTTAACTACTTAAAAAACAACAAAGCAACAAAGTTCTAAGCCTGCTTGCAATCATAAAAAAAAATCTCGAAGTTTAGTCAAGATTGGTAAAAACTGAAATTGTGGGATGATAGTTGATGTGTTAATTGAAAGAAGTTTATTAAGATTGCCTTCTTTCAGCTGTTGAACATGCCTGCGATTTGTGAGATTAGGAAGCCGAGGTTGTTTTTATTTTAATCATTAATCTATAGAAAGCATCACACTCAGAAATTTTCATCTTTGGTAAAAAATAAATAAATTAATATTTAGAAGTACTTTTACAATAGTATTAAGAACAATGCATGGATTTGAAGTAATGTTTATTATCTTAAAAGCTGAATAAAAACACAAGGATTATAATTGGAAGAAAATTCAAACTCGGAGTTAATGTAAACCTGGCGACTAAAGTTTTGTAGGCTTTTCCTAATTAATTAATTCTTTAATATACGCATTAATACTTTACGATAAAATACTTTCGTGCAATTAAGCACTGAAACCTTTCTCTTGATAAATATCTTTCCAAATTTCAAAACCCACCAGTAAACATTGCTTTCATTCATTAAACGGAAGTGACGTCTTTTTCGCACGTAAATATGGCATTCTCCGGTGGAATTAGTACGGTTGCTTCTCGATATTCTGTTTTAAAAATTGAAGGAGATGACGAAACTAATAAAAAAGTTCCTAGAGGAAACGATAAAAAAAATGAAATGCAAAAATTTTTACCTGTCAAGACGAATAAGAAAAAAAAGAAGAAAAGTGACTTAACAACAGAAGTAAGTTATTCTACACACACTGTTGGTAAAAGCCTTGGTAGTAACATACATGGTCTTAATGGTTACAAAAAAATTATAATGCATGAATGAAGTAATATGTGTACATATCACCTTATTTCTTCTTTAATTCATAATGAAGTTTTATCTTAACTATGCACTAGATTAATACTTTAATTGCTTCATCATAATTTCATAAGTAGCGTTGTGATTAACGTTTGAAAAGTTACCTTACTTATATGTGCACAATTACTTTAATTCGAACGTGGATAATTTTGTAATTGTGCATAGTTCTTGATTTAAAATGTTAATCAAGAAATGGATTGTAAATTTAATATTTCGGATAATTCCAATGTTATTGTTTTAATTTTTTTTTTTTTACGTCGGAAATATTTTCATGCTTACCGATATATAAAAAAAATATTTTCCATCTTCCTGATATATATATGTTATTCAAAAAGTTATTAAATTTCATCAATATATTTTTTTTGTTAAATTGCTTTTTAAGATTTTCGGGTATTTATACTAGTGTAGTTTACTTTCGTTTTGTTTGGCCATATGTGATTGACAAATTTTGTTTATTAAAATGCTTGCAAGATTTTCATTAATTTATTTTGATACTATATATTGACCTTTAAAATTTTTTTTTGCTGTTTTAAAAGTTGATTTTTGGATCTACTACTGAAAATTTTATTACTATTTTTTTTTGTCGTCACTGATATTATTCTTTTTTGTAGTTTTATTATTATTATGTTTTTCGAATATATCTGATTTCATTATCCATATTGCATTCCTTTGAATTTAAAAATGGTTTCACCAATAGCTCAAGTTGTGGAGAATTTTTAGCCTAAAATGAAAAAAAAAAAAATGTTTATAAATGGAAAAGAGACAAGAAAAAAACTGATAAAAAGGAAAAGATTATGGTATTTTCCAGTAAATTAATACTCTTCTACATTAAGAAGTTTAATTTCACAATAATAATAATTTTTTTAGAAATCTATACAGTACACACTATAAGTCAAACTGAGGAAATGGCAAGCACTTTGATATAGAAAATTTCAGAAACTGGCTTTTCCTCAAATATGCAATGAAAATAGTAAGTAATATGTCTGCAGTATGATTGATTAGAAATTGATTAATCATGGTCTGTTTATTTCAAGACCAGATCTATTCAAGTGATTGCTTATCATTATCTGATAAAAAGCTATGAACCAGACAGACAACTATTAAATAAAAATAACCATTATTTAAGTAGGTGAATATGGGAGTGCAATGATGCTAGTCTATTAAATTAGGCCTTAATTTAATGACAGAATTATGATACAATCAAGAATACAATTAGTAGTATCATTATTTCTTAATAACCTTAGTTAATTCCTGCATAGGAATTGTAACTGATATTTTGGATGTACCACATACACTTAAATATAGATAGATTCAGTTTCTAACTTGTAGCAGATAATATTTTGGATAACTTAAATCTATTATTAAAATCAAAACTCAAAGACAAGATTCCCTCAGAAGCAGAATTTTCTGTGTCAATAAGGTCATTTCAGCAAAAATATCTTAGATATAATTAACTCAGCGGTTATGCAAATAGAGTTGGATATGGATCATTTTTAATATATTAAATAAAAATTTGTTATTGCATAATGTTGCATTGTGTGCCTGCAAAGAATTCTGAATTAACCATTTTACAAACTAAATATAGGAGAGTTTCTCTCTGTGTATAGGCATAACTTCATTATATTATAATTATATACTTGGTTGGTACTTTTGTAGAAACTGTATGATGGAAGTTTGCCAGGCATTTTATCCATTTACAGGAGCATCAAAAAAATCTTGCAAACAATATGGCTGACTATAAGCTATCATATTTAATATTATTTTTTTAAATATGATTCTAAAAAACAAAAGAAAATACACAAAACTACAAATGATTGTAAATTTAATGTAAATAAATGAAAAAGCTGGCCAAAGAAAGTATAGTAAAGTTTCAATTCAAATGTAGGTTTTTCATAATAGCGTGTATTATCGCCCCAAGTGTATTTTCATCTTTATACAGTCGGCACAATGTAAATTCTGCTAAGTAGGAATTGATGTGTTGTCTTGGAGTTCCCCTGTGCTTTTTGTTTCAGATGTCATTGGAAGATCCCAAATTTTAATCATTTCCACAAAAGAACAAGTAAAACAAAAGCTCAGAAATAATATTACACTAAATGTAATAAAATGCCAAATAATGACAACAATATTCACGTTTTCATTCACATACTATCATATACATAAAAAAAAAAATTATTTGTAAAAATAATATCAACTTATAATTCATTTTTTTAATATTGTTTAATGTTAATAAGTAACATATTAACATCACATGACCACCACCTCTTATGCTTGTGTATAACTGTTGTTAAAACAGGCAAAACTCACTATACGTATTGCCACACACAGCAAGCTAGAGTAATCAATGGATGCTGTGTGTGGCAATATGTATAGTGAGTTTTGCCTGTTTTAACAACAGTTATACACAAGCATAAAAGGTGGTGGTCATGTGATGTTTATTGGCTTAAAACCAATCCTGCCTAATAGGATAGTGGTGGCTATGGTTTTTAAAGAATCAAAGACACAAATGTATGGGTACTGAACTGAGTTCAGACCCATATGACTATGTAAGCTAATGGGCTTGGATTGAAAACATTAAGGTGTTTTCAGTTTAAGACTCCTAGTTTTGTAGTTAAGTGGAGATAAAAGATGGCTGCTGAAGAGTTGCATTAGATCCTAAGATCTAAGTGCAGTGCTCTCAGATCCAAGGCTCCTCACTGATGAAGGCCACAAGCCAGAAACTAGTCTGGGGATATTGGATGAGTAGGCACTAGATGGGGATTTTATGCATAAGCCTTCTGGCATCCATTGATTACTCTAGCTTGCTGTGTGTGGCAATACGTATAGTGAGTTTTGCCTGTTTTAAGTAACATATTCAGGAAAATATTTTTGAGAAAATAAATACAAACAAATAATTGAGGTCCCTGGAAATGTATAACTAAGACAAACACAGGTGATGATCTTCTGTCGTACCTTTTACAAAAGTATCTTTTGGTTTCTTAATAGTGTAATTTAAAGTGTATGAGAGAAATTTTGGAAACAATATATCACTTCTAGAATTAATTCATTTGTCTTACTGCACAATTTAATTATTTGAATTTAATATAGTTTAATATTGTAAATTGCACAATCAGGCAATTGAAAAACAAAATAAAATATAAAATCAACATTTTAAAATTTGATAACAAGATAACTGAATCCTATAAAATTTTAATCAATTAAACTTAACACTAGACAATTTAATTGAAATAAAGTCGGAATCAAAAAGCATCTCATGATATTTGTACATTAAATAGGGGTAAATCCATAGCAATTTGGAAAATAATCTTAATTTACGAGTTGCAGGTAAGCATGCTATGATATAGCAGTAGAGTAAATTATTAAAAGACTGTGAGGCTACCGTAATCTTTTATTAGTTATTATATTAAATGCAAATGGTAAGAAAAAGTCTTGAAGCATCTGTCAGTTAATCTGATCACAAAAAATATCGGTTCAGCAGTAATTTCAATTATACTTTTTCAACAATTATGTACAAAAATAATTACAAGTGTATTGTCATTGAGGTGGATTGCTGAACAAAACCATTATTTGGATTGTGAATCTATAATTGAAATATGGTATTAGCAGGAATTGAATGTACAACTGGGATAACTTAAGCCTTTTCTGAGTATGAGAAAATACATCTATTTTGATTCATAATGAATTTCAAAGTGCATATAGTACGGAACCACCACATGAAAGATTAGTTTTATAATTATAAGCCAAATAAGGGACTCTGTGTTACTGAATGCCTTTGAAATATAAACTAGTGAGAAATATTGTACTATGAAAATAAAAATCTATGGCATATTTTGAATTATTTTGATAATGAATATTTTTCATTCTATCTAATAATATTTTATTTGTATATATATTTAATGAAAAGCTTTACAAATTTTGTTTAATAACAAATTATTGAATTTTGTGATGACAAAAATTTAAATTACAATATGATGTATTATTATATATCTATTGGAGGATGTGGTAAGATTAGTTAATAGGTTGTCTTAGATGTATCTCAAAATACAGGATATTAGTTATGAGCTTAATACTTTCAATCATAAAATAACATAATACATATGTGAGCACTGATTATATTACTCTGATAATTGTGTCTGTTTATATTCTTATAGGCTGCAGAAAAGAGTTTGCTATTAACTGAAAGGAGACCCTTTGATTCTTCTTGGAGGCCTTAAAGGAACCGAGCAGGGCAAATTCCTAAAGTTCACTCCATACGTTCTTGTCGTTGCAGCTGTTATTACTATGTGATTATTCGTATAGTTTACGAACATGAATGGGCTGCTCACCAATACGCATTAGCCAGTGTGGTGAGTTTATTGGCTTTTTACCTCTGAGTTTAAGATCAAGAAACACCATGGTCTTTCTTCTCAGTGTCTGATAAGGCAGAATAAATGTTTGTGTAAATGATAAATATTTTTTCAATACATATATACAATTATGACAGACAAAAATAAAGCATGGCCCTTATTCTCAGGAGGCTGTAAAGTCACCAACCGTTGGTGGCCGAAGGCAGAGAGTGCTAAGAATCCCCTGATTGCGGACACAGGCTGCCATTTGATGATGACTTTTTATTTAGGTACTTACAACTGCAGATCACTTTCAAGTGAAGGAAGATTGCAAGAATTAGAAGAAGAACTGTCTTATATTAAATGGGACATTATTGGACTTTGTGAAGTTAGAAGAAAAGGAGAAGAAACAATTGATTTAAAAAGTGGACATATACTCTATTATAAAGGCACACATATTGGAAATACAAGTGGAGTAGGATTCATTATAAATAAAAAGTGGAAAAACAATATTGTGGAGATTGATGGTGTATCGGACAGAGTGGCAAGATTAGTTATACAACTTAATAGCAGATACCAAATGCAGATAATTCAGGTTTATGCCCCAACAAGTTCTCATAGTGATGAAGTAGTAGAAGATTTTTATATGGATGTACAAAAGGCTTTCGATCAGAGTAAACAACATTTTAAGATTGTTATGGGAGACTTTAATGCTAGAATTGGTAAACAAATGAAAGATGAAAATGCTGTAGGTAATTTTGGTTATGGTAATAGAAATGAGAGAGGACATAGACTTGTGGAGTTTGTAGAAAAAGAAAAACTTTATATTATGAATTTTTTTTTTTGAGAAAAATGTTAAAAGAAAATGGACATGGAAGCATCCAAATGAAGGTACAGCAGAATTGGATTATATTTTGACTAACAGGAAATACATATTTCAAGATTGTAATGTTCTTAATAAATTTAACACAGGAAGTGTTCATCGATTAGTAAGGTGTAAGATACGTGTTGATGTAAAACTAGAGAGACAAAAATTATTAAGAAAAACAATATTTACAGTTGATATTTTTAATCTTCAGAAACATTCTAATGAATTTAAATTAGAACTTACAAATCGGTTTCAAGTATTAGTAGATTTTGAGCATGATTCAGATTTGAATGAAATTAATATGAAAATAACTGATACACTTTTAAAAACTGCAACAAAGATAGCTGGTAGAAAAAAGCAACAATTGACTAATAAAATTTCTACTGAGACTAGAGAATTTATGAAGAAAAGAAGGAATATGAAGATATACAAAAATGATGCATTAAAAAGAATTGAATATCTCGAATTTTGTAAAATGGTGCGGAAAGGAGTTGAAAATGATATAAGAAAGTATAACTGTGAACTAGCAAGGAAAACTAGAAAAGAATAAAAGTCTCAAGAATGTTAAACAACATTTTGGTATTGGTAGGAAATTTATATCGCAATAAGAAAAAAAGATGGAATTATTACTAAAAAGAGAGATGACATCATGAAATTGGTAGAAGATTTTTATCAAGAATTATATAGTAATAAAGAACAAGTACCTCCTATATCTATTACTCTTCTGAATTGCCCAGAATTTTAAATGAAGAAGTGAGATATGCAATTAAATGTATGAAAGAAAGGAAAGGCTCCAGATAATGATGGAATTATAATTGATATATTAAAAGAAGCAAGAGAAGAAATAGAAATTTTTTTAGCAAAGTTATATATCAAATGTCTAAATGATAAAGATGTACCGGATGATTGAAAGAATACAGTAATAATATTAATATTTAAAAAAGGTAATAAAGAAGATATTAGAAAGTACAGACCTATCAGTCTTTTATCAGTTTTATATAAAATTTTTACCAAAATAATTACAACTCGTCTACAGAGAACATTGGATTTCCACCAACCAAGAGAACAAGCTGAATTTAAAAGTGGTTTTAGTTCAGTAGATCATATCCAGGTATTGAGAGAAGTTATAGAAAGGACAAATGAGTATGAGTTGTCATTATGTTTTGGATTTGTAGATTATGAAAAGGCATTTGATTTTATAAACATTTCTTCAGTGATTAAAGCATTGGATCATCAAGATATAGATCCAGGATATTGTCATATTTTAAAGAATATTTATAAAAATGCAACAGCAACAATTAGATTACATAATGATATTGGGAAATTCAATATTGAGAAAGGTGTAAGACAAGGTGATTCCATATCTCCAAAACTTTTTACAGCAGTGCTGCAAGAAGTATTTTGTGGATTAAAATGGGAAACTAAAGGAGTGAAAGTAAATGGAGATTATTTAAGTCATTTAGATTCCGCAGATGATGTAGTTGTTTTTGCAAATAATGCTTCAGAGGTGCAAGAAATGTTGTAGGAGTTATCAGATGAAAGTAGGAAAGTAGGACTAAAGATAAATGTTAAAAAGACTAAAGTAATGTTTAATCGATTTGCTCAAAGTATGAAAATAAAGATTGATTATGATGAATTAGAAAAAGTTAACAGTTACAAATACCTCGGTCCGATTATTAATACAGATGAAAACATAATGGAAGAAATTAATCATAGAATTAAACTTGGTTGGAGTGCTTTTGGTAGAAATAACGATACTAAAAGGAAATATGCCTATGTGTTTGAAAAGAAAGGTTTTTAACAAATGTGTTTTACAAGTTCTTACATATGGATGTGAGATTTGGACACTTAATAGAAGGGCAATACAGAGACTTCAGACCACTCAAAGAAGTATGGAGAGATGTATGTTGGGAGTAACAAGAAGAGATCGAAAACACAAGGTATAGGTAAGAGAACAAACAGGTGTTACTGATCTCATTGAAAAAATTAAAGGATTGAAGTGGAGTTGGACTGGACATATTGCTAGAAGAGATGATAATAGATGGACAACTGAAATTTTAAACTGGATTCCAAGAGATTGTAAAAGACCCAGAAAGAGACCACATGTGAGATGGATGAAATAAGAAAGTGTGCAGGGGTGATGTGGAGAAGAGAAGCTAAAGATCGGAGAAGATGAATTAAAATTGGAGAGACCATCCTGCAGTGGATTGATAATGGTTGATGATGATGATATTCTTATAGCATTGTGGGATTTTATATTGTTTTTCACATACGTTAATTATTATTAACCTTTAATTATTTTGAGGTTTGAGTGAATATTCTTCATTGTTTTTATGTTCGTTGTACTCCATCTTGAGCTATATGTTTGTGTGTCTATTGTGATTTATTTAAGTTTTTTAGGAAAATAAAAATCTCAATCTATTGAAGTTTTGTACTAGCTCTTTTTGTCTATATTAAAATCTTCGACTGAAGTGAAAGGTTGAAGAATCCATCTTCTAGTTATAGAGGCTGCCTTGACAGCAAATTGAAGATTCAAGACTTCGATATAATCTAAGTCTGGGCATTTATTATGTGATAACATTTATAAAACTATATGACTTGGCACAAAATCAGATTTATTATCTAAATAATAATTAATAGCATTGGGATTTAAAAAACTTTAAAAATGACTTAGTCAGTGTTCAAAATAGGTTATATTAGCTGTTTAATGGGGTTTATTTAAGTTTTTAGAAATATAAAAATTTCTGTTTTTTTGTTGTCGTCTATATTAAGATCTTAAACAAAAATGGAAGATGGAGGAGTTCATCTTTTACTTATAGAGATTACTTTGATATCAGATTGAAGATTTATTGTTGAAATAAGCTTGGACTGTTATATATTTATTATATATGCAATTATAATGTTTAGTAACTGTCCAAATCTAAGTTCTTGTACTGAGCCAGAATTCAAGGTTATGATTACAAAAAGCAGGAGATTACAGGATGAAAGTGACAATCAGTCATAGATCATCAAGTAATCTTTTTTCAGGGTCTGAGTCAGAGAGTAGCTCACTATTTTGATAACAATAATTGTATAATAGATTTATTTTTAATCAACTACTTTTTTTTGTGTTTATGACATTTTGTTAACCCTCATCTATTACAATAAATACTTAAGAATGTACTGTACTTTATATCTATATTTTTGATATACTGTTTTTAAAGAAATTGTTACATGCCTATAGTACACAGATAATCAAAACAAATGTAGATGTACTAAATATATATGAATTAAATATTTTCATGGATTGCTCTTATAATAAAGAATAGAAATAAGAAGATTATATCTATATAAATATAGATAATTTTTGCCTTTTGTTGTTTCCCGAAAACTATCAAATACTTTTAATTGACAATCTATGTCTAAACAAGTTTTTCCATTAATCTATAATAACTTGTTAATTTTTTTTTTGGTAATAGTATGAATACTGAACCCGACCGTCTGATGGTGCTTTTTTCACCCAATTCTCATCAATATACCAATTCATGGGCTGTCTGTTTGTTTACATAATATTACGGTAAAAGATTTTTTTTTTTTTCAACCGGTTTTTAATTTTTTTTGTCGGCGACGGTAAACCACCAAAGTTTTTTTTTAAATTCCACCCAGGTTTTTTTGTGTTTTTAATAAACAAATACTTTGTTTTTAGATGGTCTAGGGGTGTTGGTTTGTTTGTAAATTAATGACTAACTGTCCGTAGGTTTCTTTACATAATATTACTTGCGGTGAACCAAAGTTTTTTTTTTCACTGGTTTTTTTATTTTTTTTTAAAGAAACAAACACTTTGTTTTTAGATGGTGTTGGTTTGCTTTGAAATTATCGATTAATACTCCGTCGTTTTGTTTACATAAAAATACGGTAATAAAAACTTTTTTGATTTTAGATGGTGGGAGGGGGGGGGTTGGTTGGTTGCTTTGAATTTATCTTCTTTTTTTTTTGGTTGATGTTTTGATTTGTTAAAAGACTTCAACAAAATAAACCAACACTTGGTTTTTTTAAAGGGGGAGAGGGGTTGTTTTGATTTTGAATTGTTGTCTTTTTTTTTTGTTTCAAATCTTTACGCTACAGAAAGCTTTATATGATAGCGAAAAGTTCTTCCTTAATTTTTTGGGCCTTTAATTTTAAAAAAAGACATAAACAGTTCATTTTTAAAGAACACTTTTTTTTTAAGCTGGGGGAGGTGGGGTGGGGGGAAGGTTTGTTTTGATTTTTAATTATCGACTTCTTTTTGGATTTTCTTTTTGAACATTTTATTATGTTACTGCACAGTTCTTTATCATTATTTTTTTTTTTTGGTGGGGCCTTTTGAATAAACTCTTAAACAGGTTCTTTTTTTTTTTGTATAATAAAATATTACCTACTTTAACTGTTAATGAAACTTATCAAATATTACTTACTTACTTTATAATCATGTGAACAACAAAAACAACAACAAGTTTCCCCATAAAATAATTTATTGAATCAAAAAGAAATGAAACTTTGGACAAGTTGTGAAACAAAACAAGTAAAAAAAAAAACACCATTTATGGTGGCATAAAAAACAGCAGGCAAAAGTAACACACAAATAAAATAACAGGGAAGCCTCAAAGCTGTAAGTAACGGGATTTTGGGGCCTTCGAACCCACTTCCCTTACACAGACCTACATAGATACTCTTGTAGGAGTTTCTTTTTTGGGGAAATACAATATTGTGCGTCCACTTGTGTGACCGGCCGGCAATTCATTCAGCTTTGACCAATTCAGACAACTTGCAGATGACATTTGACAGTTCTCGCATGGATTTGCGCGTAAACGGGCATTTGCTTGCGAAATCGGAAAAAACTCTGCTGAAAAGAAGAACCGTTTCAAGTTATGTGCAGTTCAAAAGTGTAGGGAAGTGTGTATGACGACATGACAATTCTTAATATAGAATAGAAATTCCACTACTCTTTCTAAAAAATTTCCGACAATGAATTTTTGCAGAGTTTTGTTTCTTTCAAATACGGCCACCATCAAATCAGACCATAGCGAGAATTCAAGAGCGCTCACTTGACGAATACTGTTGCAATGCAATGAGGGTAATATTTCGATACGTAATCGTAGAATACATTGCCCTCAGGCGGCCTGTTACGGCTCAAAAAACACCTTGTGCTGTCAGCCGTAAGTTAAGGTCTCTAAAATGGTATCTTGATGTGCGTTTTGTGAAAAAGAGTGCCATCAGATGGTAGGGTTCAGTTTTCATATTATTACCTTTTTTTTTTTTTTTATTTCAATAAAAAAAAAAAAAAATCCAACAAAAGAATCATTACAGATTAATAGAGAAACTTTTTAAAAACCTCAGGGAGATTGTCAATATAGTAATAATTGAAACAACAAAAGGAAAAAGTTATTCTTTAATACTAAATACATATAATCAAAATTACCCCAAATTCACAACTCAACCAGATTAGCCAAGAAAATAAACTCTTAAAACCCTACCAATGGTTTCACTGCTACAAGCAGACTTCTCAGGTATAAAGAAGTACAAAATAACAACATATTTAAACTAAACATTACCCACAATTCCACTTCCCATAGATCCTTAATATTAAAAGAACTATTAAATAAGTTAATTGCTTCAGAATCATAAATTTTTAATAATAATGATTCTTTAATTTTTTTTTTCATTTCTTTCAAAGAAGCCAACCTTAGCTTCATCAAAATTAATAGTATGACCTGTATCTTTTTCATAGATATATAAAGCAGTACTAAGATATTTATTTTTAATCCTACCTTTATGTACTTTTATTTTTTCATTTAAGCTCAAACTACTCTGATCTATGTATATAATATACTCACGCATCCAAGAAAATATATACCATGAAATGCTTTGCAAAGCTACGAAAAGAACTTTTCTTTATCAGTCGGATTGGCTTGTTTTTTATGCACATTCTGGCATATTATTTTATTTTAAAGGTAATCTGTATAATGAAAAGGAAAAAAAAAAAAAGAATTGGCATATTGCTTGAATTTAGATAATTTTGTATGTACTGCTTAAACATTAAAACATTTAAATTTGATAAAGCATGTTTAGCAGTTCAAAGTTGAAATCTATTGCATGCTTTTCTCACTGTTGTAAAGACAGTATTACTATTTTACTATAAACTAGCAGAATATCATCTTTCAGGGATATTTTTGAAATGCAATGGAACTTTAAATTTCAGTGGAATTATCTAGCAATCCTGTCAGATAATTATACAATTCAGCTGATAATATGGTGTTTACTGAATCTCCCTCTTACAGAGTTTTAAACTTCATGCAAAGTTATTATTGCTTCAATATTTCCAAAATATTAGTAAAATAAAATATAAGTAAATATTAAAATAGTAGTAAAAAAGATTCTAAAAGTTTTTAAGATCAGCTAAGTGCAATCTTTTCTGACAGTATATTAAAGTGATTCTGTAATAACTCTCAATATAATTCTGACAAAACCCTTTAATTTCAGATTATCCAAAGAATCACTTAACTAGCCAATATTTCAGATTCATGGACTGGCTTTAATAATTATCTGAGTCAAGAGCATCATAGAAGCATTCACTTAAGAGCCTTTTTTTTGTTTACCAGTTAATTAGAAATTAAAACTTATAATTGTCAAGATTGCCAGAACACTTGGAAATATTTTAGATAATATTAGTTTATAATTTTCTACTATCATTTCATTGCCTTTTGCAGAGATGTATCTGATCATACTGGTTCTTGAATTGAGAATGGAAACATGGTAATTCTTAATATTAGTTAATGAGTTCAGACATATACAAATATTCCATTGAATAAATACTGTAAAAAAAAAATTAACATGAAAATTCATTTTTGAATTAAAGTGTTTTGTTGTATTTTGAATTACTTCCTAATAGCAATTTTTTTTTGCCTTTTGTTTTAGAATTGAAGTAAATTTTACAGTACAATTCTCGTTTATTATCCTTGTTTTTCAGAATTTTAATTCTGTATAAAATCTCATAATTTTTTAAATGATATTCATATTAGATATTTTAGAAAAAAAAAAAAAGTATAATTATTAAATATTTATATGTGAGATTTTCGGATTCATAAATAACTATGCTTAGGCATAAATTACAAAATAAAAATATTGTAAACAATAAATATAATAATTTAATGTTATTTTTAGTATTTATTCTTTTTTTAATGCTAAAATAAAAAATAAAAAAGTATATATTGATAAGTTATTTGGATTTTTTTTATAGTTATTTTGAGATTTTTTATCTATGGGGGGGGGGTTAAAGGGATAATGTTAGTATCTTTTTTATATTTATTTAACGTGTAATGTAATCATTTAATATTTGTTTTACAAACACACAAATAAAATAGTTGCCTTTGATACAATATTCTGTAATTTTAAAACACTCGTATGTAATAATATATCGAAGACATAATGTGTTTAAATATATATAATAAAATTGGTTAACAAACTTCACATAAACATGTAAATAAAAAATTGCTAGTTACTCATATCAGTGCAGTGTAAGAACCAACAACCATTTTGTCACTGCATGATATTTCATTCTGAAACGGATCTCATCAGGTGATCTTGGAAATTAGCATCAGTTTCCCCATTGTACATCCATGTGGTGACTTTTAATCACGCATTTCTAATTTAAATATTAAAAGTCTCCAAGTGAATATATTGGGAAAGTCTAACTGCTGACGTTAATTTCCACTGGCATGTGGTGATATTCCTGATTAAAATAAAATATTGGACTGTTATGAAGAGGTTGTTAATTTTTTTGTGTGTATTGATATGAGTGATTAACTATTTATTTATTTATCCATTTGTATATGGTTTGATTAATCAACTTGGTTAAATATAATATTCTGGGTTATTGATCAAAGAAAAAAAAAATTTCAATAGTTGATAACAATTTATAGAATACAGATAAATATGCAAAAAATAAAAGAGTTGTGAGATTCAAATGTACATGGTTAAATATATACAAGTCAAAAGTTCTCAAACAAATAAACAACAACAAATAAAATTAGTTCTTCATGTGAAAACAAATTTGTACACATAAAAATTATGTAAATATCAACAAAAATTATTTGTTCTTATTTTGCATATTTTTTTCAACATAATTACTTAAAATTGTATGCAAATATATTTAGTGAAACATATTGATATATTAACAACAATCAATGATTCAGTTTTGTAGTCAGTCCATTTCATATTGAATTGATGAATACTTTTCAGTGACCCAATTTAGAATATTCAGTTAAGTGCATGGATGATTTAGTATTATATGATAATATTCAGATCTAGTTGCACTATCCAGACAGATAAGCTTTTTCAATCAATAACTTGGTATCACTATTTTATAGCTAGTGATAACTTTTTTCTCGGCAAGAAAACGAATCTGTAAATATCGCAGTTTTTTCAGATGTTTTAATGATTTTAAGGGTTCCTTAAAATTTATAACGCAACTCTAAATATTGAGATGCTAATATAAATTAAGGATCAACAAGCTATAGCAGATTACAACTGCTTATGATTGTTTGATATTATTTGGGCACAGTACCTTATTATCATGATACTCCATATGCTTTTAGACAAATAACATATATATATACATAGAATATTTTTACATTATAGTTAGGCAATCATTGTAAAAAAAAAGACTTTTTAAGTCAGCTATTTTTTAAATAATGGATATCTCTTGAGACTATTTGTTTAATGACAATAATTATTTTAATCAAATTGTGTTTGAGAGCTAAAGAGCCAGAACTGGAATCTATGGAGGATTTTACCTCCCAGAGTCTGACAGCAATAAACCACATAAAGCATTTTTAATTTAATGCTGCCTTTTTAATAATTTGACTTATATATATAGTTAGATATTCTTGTTCATTTCTAATGCAGTCTTTATTTCATTTTTTGCAACGATAATCATTTTTTATATTTAATTGAATCTTACATTTGATTATCACTCACTGATAATTGCCATTGAAAGTAATTAATTTATAAAATTGCAATTGTAAAGACTCCATATTTTTCATCATATAGGAAGTATAAACACCTAACTGCGTTAGAAATCTTAAAAAAAGAGACTGGAGAGAACAACTTTTACGCTATCTTTATGATGATAATTTGCTTATCTATTATCAGTTGTGTTTTGAAGAATCACCATCATTTACTATAATCCTAAAAATTTGAATTATGTTAAATCATTTTTTAGATTGCATTTGAAGTTCATTACTTTATGTTTAGAAAGTAAAATCATTTTCATACTACTATGTGATCTATGAATTATATTTCTAATTGCAATAAGGGATTTGTGAAATCATCTTACTTAACTAATAAGTGAATTCTTGTCAGTTTATCTGATAGTTAATATTTCTCCAATAATACTGCGATCGTTTATGTAATTTCTTTGTTGATCACTTATTATTTTACAAATACTTCCAGGATTGTGCTAAGTTATTATGTCTTTGCATTTATTTATTAATCCCTGTATTTATTTCTGAAAATGTTCATTAACTGTTAATAATTTTTATATATAAATAAAAATAAATAATTTACAATATCTGATCATCATCATCCTTATTGCAGAATGGTCTCTTCAGGTTTAACACAGATATTTCAATATATATCCTTTCCTTCACATCATACCTGCAGATTTCCCTATTTCATCCATCCATCTCATATGTAATTTCTTTCTGAGTCATTTATGATCTCTTACCCAGTTTAAAACATATAGGCATATTTCTTTTTAATATGAAGTTATTTTTACCAAAAACACTTCATCTATGTTTTATTCTATGATTCAATTATGTTTCGATATATGTATTAATAATCTGACCAATATATTTGTAGAAATTAACTTTTTCTAATTCATTTTTATCAATATTTTCTGCTCAGAAAATCCATTGAATCTTACTTTAATCCTTTTAGTATTTATTTTTAGTCCTACTTTCTTATTTTCATTTAATAACTCTTGTAACATAAAGCTCCGAATCATTATTTTCAAAAATAACTACATCACCACAAAATATAGATCAGTTAAATGATTCCCATTTAGTCCCACCCCACCCCACCCCACAAAATCTTGTAAAACTGCTATAAAATGTTTTGGAGATGTGGAATCACCATGTTGCACACCCTTCTCATTGTCAATCTTCATAGATGTTTCATTTTTTATTTAAAATATTTGATAATTTAGAATCTGTAAAAATTGTAAGGGGTATTTAATTTCCTGTTCTTTATTAGTATATAATTCTTTATAGAACTCTTCAACACATTTTATTATCATTTCTCTTTTTATTAATATTTTCATCTTTTTATTGCTGAAACAATTTTTCTATCAATACCAAGATATTATATACTTTTAAGAATTTTATTCTCTTCTATAGTTTTCCTTGCCAATTCACAGTTATATTTTCTTATATTTTTATTAATTATTTTTCATACCGTTTTACAAAACTTTAGATATTCAATTCTTAATGGATCAAAATTTTTATATTTTTTCCATCATATATTGTCTTGTCTCAATAGAAAATTGACTAGTAAATTGTTAATATTTTGTACTAATTATTTTGTGTTTGAACATTACAAATTTGAAGTACATGTGTTCTGTTAATCAAAATATAATTCAATTCTATACCTTCATTTGAAATCTTCTTTAACCATTTATGTTTTAATATTTTTCTCAAAGAAAGAATTCATAATGTACACTTATTATTTTTTCAGTGAACTCAATAAGTCTGCATCCTCATCTTTAAATCAAAGCATTTTTTACATCCATATAAAAATTCTATTTTTTCATCACAATCAGAACTTATTTGTGCACAAACCTGAATTTTCTGCATTTTGTATCTTTCATTAATTTGAATAATTAATCTTGCTACTTTGTCTGGATATACTATCAATCTTCACAATTTATTTACAATGAATTCCTCTAGACTTGTGTTCCAATGTTTGTGCTTTGAAACAAAGTGCATGTACATTTTTAAAATCAGTTATCTTTTCATCTTTTCTTTTAACTTCATAAAATCCAACTATGTCCCATATATATCAGAAAGTTCTTCCAATTCGTGCTATCTTACTTCATCTGAAAATGATATGCAGTTGTGGATATCTAAATAAAAGATTGTTCTCATATTGGCAGCCTGGGTCTGCTGTTTTGACTAGTGACTTCACACCCTCCTGCAAATAAAGTCATAATTTAGTTTTGTTTGTCATGATTGTATATATCTATTTAAAAATCCTGCCTAGACGAAAATTCAATTTATGTTTTGGTTAAAAACTATCAGAAAACTGAGAAGAAAGACCTTGACGTTTCTTGATTTTAAATTCAGAGATAAAAAAGCACATTCATCATGCTCCCTGATATGTGTTGGTGAGCAACCAATTTATATTTATTTATCATATAAATTTTTTTACAGTAATAACAGCTACAACATTAAGAATTTTCCCTGTGCCTTAATTAAAAAGAAAGCAAAGATTCTTCTTTCAGTTAATGGTAAGGTCCTTTTTACAACTGAAATTGCTAATATTAAAGCTATAAATATAATTTATATGATTGACTGAATCATAAGTAGATAGAAAGTGATATTTAATACAAAGATTTGCTAAGAATTAACAGTCTAGCTCTTGCTAATGCTGACTGATTTTTAGCCGAGAGAAAACTCCAGTGGTTTAATAGTCATTATTCTTTCCTTGCAGATTTCAAAAATAGATTACTTTTTATTGTAAACTGAAATTCTACTAAGACAGAAAAGAAACTGATAACTGTGATTAGGCTTAATAATTTATAGATATTTACAGAATGTTTTTTTTCTCTTTAATTTTGCTTATAAGTATAAAATTAATTAATTTATAATAAAAGATTAAAGTTTATCTTTGAAATTTTGTTGGGGTAGATGTAATAGATGTTAGAATAAATGTATTCTGCCTGCAATTAAAATTGCCTTCAGCTCTAGTAATTTACTGTTAAAACTTTCTTTAATATAAATTTATAAATAATTATAGGAAAGAGAGAGTGCAAATAAGAAGCTGTATATTTGTGAATATGTTACAATTTTTTTTAAAAATATTTATGTATTAATAATATAAATGTACATTTCAATGCTTATTTTTTTGTCTCATTTTAGTTGCAAAACATAGCATTTTGTAGAACCAAGGAGAAAAAGTCTAATAATCCTAAAAATAAAAAGCATTTAGAAAATGATATTCCTAAAGAGCAATGGGAAGAATGGATAAAAAAAGATTCTGAGGTAATTATATATTTGTGTATGCTTGTATATCATTTTATGAATAGTTTTGCATCCACAAATGTATAGGAGAGTTTAACAAAATAATATTCTTTCTAACAAGTAATACACCAATTTCTAGAATAAGTTTTAAAATAGCCCAGCACATGTTTTATACTCTATCATCAAAGGGAACTGTTATGTTACAAAATAATATAATAAATTATTTTTTTTGTATTTGAAAGGTGAAATATGTCTTCATCATGCATCAAGAGTATTGTAGATATTCCAGAGTTGACCTTCTACCAAATCCAGATTTACTATTGATATAAGTGGATTATAAATCATGGTTACATCTTACAATAAAAATATATCAATCATTTTTAGTTATTTAAAGAGAATTTGGATGGAACTTAATAAACCTTTCATTCAATGAAAGATTTATTAAATTCCATGGCAATGTATGTACGATGATGGTTATTCCAAATAATTTATAAGAATGAAATTAGATAATTGATATAATAATCACCTGACATGCATTTACCAAGGGGTTAAAACTTTGAGATTTAAGTCTTCAAGAATATTCTAGCATATTACAGAATTATAACTTCATCTATAGTAGTAATGCTTTATACTATATATTCGTAAAATCTAATAGCTAGTCATGTACTCTGTTTTATATATTGGTTCACATTTCTCAACTTCTTTCTTTGATGTTTTTTTGGATGAATTATACCTTTATTGTATTAATATAATTCTTTCTGGAAAAGCATGATTATGCATATAGAAATAAATTTTTGTATCTATATTGAATGGGGCCTGAATTACTTAACTAGGATATTATCAGAATCACTATTCGTTACTATCTTATGCAATAACAGTAATGTCTTAGTGAAAGATCAGTTTTGAAATGTTAAGTTGACTTGATATTCCTGTATTCTCGGCCCTTGTTTCTTGCTAAATTAAAAAATGCCATTAACTGCAGGATTGAACTATAGAAACTTACTGAGGATTATCAATTACATAAAAACTAATTTATTAATTATTATGCTTTTAAAAAATATTTTATTTTCAGTTATTCTTTTTAAATACTTCATCCAGGTCAATCTGTTTCATATATTTTGATTTTTGTCTGAATAATTTATTTTAAATTAAATAAACATTCATTAGATCTTGGCCAGTCATGAAAATATGCTTCTTTCAGACTCATCTTCATTAATGGTCACTCATAAATCAAAAAAAGAAAATGTAATAAACAGAAATCCAGAAAACAAAGAAAAAAAGAGACTAAAATCAGAATTTCTATGCATGTAATTAAAAGTTGGAAATATGATTGCAAAAGTAGAGCATTTTATTATCATAGTTAACACAGAGAGATGTCTGATAGTATGAGAAGTTTATGTCGACTGTGACTTGTAGGATGTGGATAAATCTAGTTGTACACAGTGTAAAAATGATTGGTTTGTCCAATCTACCATAATATTTGATTTAGCGCATATGTTCTGTAGCAACAGTTTAATTATACTCAAAAATTTTAAGGTGTATGTCTGGATTTTGAGTTTCATTTGATAGTATTTTATATCTTTAGAGATCTTTTTTATTATTATCTCTGCTATCATAAAATCTTGCAAACCATTTGAAAATATCCTTGCAACTTATGCTTTCACTGCCATACATAGTTAAAATTATTTCAAACATTTCAGTAGTAGTTTTTTCCAATTTAAAAAAAATAGTGCATCATTCCATCTTAGTCTATAATTCAAAACACACCATCACATTCCATGTTATAATTTAGGATCTAAATATGCTAACACCTTAAAATGTTTTTGGTGAATAGCTAAATTATATTACTACAGAACATATACATTGATTCAGAGATGGGCTGCAGGCAACTTGGAGAATCTGTCACTCATCATTTTTTAATTGAAATGTCCACACACTCTAAATGTTACTAATGAATTAAAGAGATGATAACTTTTATTCAAATTACGTTTGTAGTTGGATTTAAACAGTTGAATTTCTTTTGTCTTTTATTGGCATTTTTATCATTTGGTATTACCTTCTGTGTTCAAGAGATTCTGTGATTGATACTTACCTTGTCAGTCCTGATTATTGTAAACATTACATGATCACTTGATCTGTTTTATTATATATCATTTAATGAGTTCATAAGATGATACATGATAGATACTTCTCACTGATAATCATCCATTCACATTCATTTTCTTTATCAAGATTATCTGCCATATTATTAAAACAGGCTTTATAACATTAGGAAATCATGAATGTCTGTTTCTTCCATAATTTTATCCTGGTTAAGAGAAGTGCTGAACTAGTCTGTTTTCATAAAGTATAAATTACAAATCAGTCTGTATTTATAAATAATTTTACAAATTAAAAGTCAAAAATTGAGATTTATAATTTTAGATTTGGCTTTATTTTCTTAATTTTTTTTTTTTTTTGTACAATATTCAATCTTTAACGAGTTCATATGACCTTAAAATTATGTCTTGATACTTTAACCCTAAATATTTGAGAACCATGAAAATATTTCATTTCAATTGTTCAATTTTTGTTATATAAGTTTTTTTTTCTCTTTCAGATGGTAACAGAAGCTTATGAGCAAGATCTACAGCAAGCTTTATTGCTTAGCAAAATTGAATTTGAAGAAAAAGTAAGTTTATTTGCTTTGTATTTTAATTAATCTGTTAACTCCCCCCCTCTCTTTTTTCTGGTGTTAGAATGGCCATATTCACACGTGGAAAAAAAAAAAAATCGAATGATTAATTGCTAGCTTGGCCATGTGAGATTGAGCATCAGAAGTGACCAGATTAAATAATAATAACATCACTAAATTCCATTTTAAACAATATAAGACAAAAACAGTTCTCTACTACACTGCCATCCATCATAAAGTTGAATAATTAATGATTGTTTGTTAGATATAAAATTCATATTCTTAATATTGAAATTCCCATTCTTGGACCTGTTTTTGATTATTGCCTTTATCAGTGAAGCTCAGATTTTAAAGTAGGAAGAACTGCAAACATGCATCCAGCAACTACTTTTTAACTATATTTTCCTGTCAAGCTGAAAACTTGAAATCCAAATCAAAACTTAAATTGATAGGTAAAATGAAAATAAAGGTGTTTGCTGAATGCAAGTCTGTAATCTTTCCAACTTTGAATGCTGAAACTTGTTGATAAAGACAAAAGTTGGATACTGTTATGAGGAAATATTTAAGATAGGGATTTTATATGCATTTGGTAATTATTGATTTTTCAGACTTACACTAAATGGAACTACAGTGGAGAGCTGCTCTTGTTTTTTTTCACTAAAATTTAGAAACTTATAATTTTCAAATCCATTCTTCTACTATTGTGTTAAACTATATTTAATTCAGTGTTGACCTCAAACCTAAAATTCCAGAATTAATTTTCAGTGAAATAATGTAAATGGGAAAAAATTTGATTCAGATTAATTGGATGGATGATTAATCTACAATTAAAGTATGCAGGGGGCGGTTAATGAATAATAATAGATTGTATAATTCTTTAATGAACATTCAAAATAATTTTATTAACTAAGACATTTTAAAAATTGGGAATTAGAAACTGCTTGTGAAATAAAAGACAACATTTATCTTATGTAATAAGAGTACCTTAGTTAATTATCCAAACAAAAGATATTAGTTGTTTGACTCCTTGTTCCTAAATCAGACAAAACTTAATACAGATTAGTTTAATTTACTTAAGAATGGATTAATCAAAAATATATAAATGAATAACAATTTTACAAATTTCTTTTCAATAAAAAAGAATTTGAAATATTAAAAATTATGAATAATCAAGCTTTTTAAATGTGGTTTAAATTGATTCAGTTGTGAATTAAACAAATAAGGAATAGGAAGATTTTAAGAATAGAAAATATTCAAGAATTTTTACTTTTTTAATGCAGATATACGATATAAAATAAAATATCTTTATATAACAGCAATAATTGTATACATATAATAATAATAATAATACAGAAAAGTTCTTTTCAGCTAATATTGATATTTACGCTTTTCAATATATTACAACTATTTTACAATTTAAATCTACATTCTATACGTAGTGACATATATCTTTTATATAAAATTAATTAGAATCTATTATAATAATACAATATGTACAAGAAAAGAAAAACTTGTAAAAATGTATACTATATAATTTTCCATTCATTTATCTTTAAACAAATTATTAGTTAAATTAATTGATGTTTTATTTATATTCATACAATTATGTTTTTTGCAATTAATGTAATTGGTTTCATACATTAGGCTCTTTAATATAGTTTAAAGGTTAATATTTTTTACATAATCTATTTTATGTTTGTATTTTAAACAATATATAAGGCAGATTTATCATCTTTTTTATTAATTGCATTATTATGTTCTTTTGCTCTTTCATAGTGCAATTTCAACAAATAATTTTATATACAATTCCATTTTTATATTTCATATCATTTCTTATTTTATAATTACCTATTAATTTGTCAAGATTTTACTATTTGACCAGCCTATGTTATTGTTTTTATCTATATAATTTTTATTTTTTAATAATGTATGTTCAATTTTGGGAAGTATGAAAAAGTTTTATCCGTTTTTTATTATTCTTAAAGCTGCTATTATTATTTATAATAGAATTATTATTATTTAAATTATGTGGTTTATACCATAATTTTTGTATAATTCCATAAACTGTTTCTTTTATACAATAGCTATGTTTTTATCTGTATTATATTTTAATTTTTATATTTAAAATTTTTAATAACTGCTGTCTTTTGTGTCCATGTCTGTTGTGGTTATATATTATCTCTTAAATGTTTCACTTAATTTAATAGCTTTTTTTAAATTTATTAATATTCACCATAAAGGTGAAACTGGCTTTCAAGAGATGCTTAATGTGAGGAAAATTATACAAAGGCTTTTAACCATACATCATTCTTTATTATATTCATGCATTTATTAAGAGTTCCTGGATAAAAATTAATGCGGTGAAAAGTTATGGAAAAAAATAGTATGTATTCTAAAAAGAATCTAGAATATAAAGATCTGGAATAGAAAATAAACTCTCAACATGTGAAATATCGATAAAGGACTATAATCAATATTAAACCAGGATATTGTATAAAAGGCAACCAGTTTTTATTATCTAATTGAGAGTATTCATTAATTCGCAGCATCTCTTGATCATTTTTTAAAAAATACTACATTAAATTAATTTACCTGTAGTTTTCATCTTTATTTATTGAATACAATTAGAAAAAATATTATAGATAGAAAGGTTGCAGATTAATGAATTGGTGAGATCAAAGGAAAGATGTCTTGAAAAGTTTTTTAAATTTAAAAATAGAGGTTTGCAATTTTCTATTCTAAGTCAGTGTTTTCAGAGGCAATTGATAACAGTAAATTTATCATAAACAAGTACATATATATTTTTTTTACAATAAAATAATCATTCGATAAAGTTATTTATTTAAAATATATCAAATGTCTATACATAATTAATTTTCTGATTTTTTTAAACACACATAATTATTGTATTAAATTTATACATATATTATACCGGTCAAAATCATGTGCTCATTTAACAAGACCTAGAATCCAAGCAAATGTATATCCATCTAGTATGTGCAAGATACATAAATCAGGAACAATACCAAATATCAACCTATTTACTAGTGCTCCAGAGTCTATGACTACATGAACAATGCTTTTGATGATACTAGCGAGTATCATTCTTACTCCGTCCCAGCTAAAGTTCAGGGTTCACACACGACTTAATACAACAGATTTACATTTCATTAATTAATACCTATCTAAATTTATTACAATTACAGAATGGTGTGGAGTATACCTGATATTGACTGATAATTTAAATAAGTTGATGATTTGATTGATTTGAATTGCAATAATAATAACTTCATGGCAACATAACAAAAGTAATTAATTTAAACCCATAAAATTTTATAACTAATAAAAGGGATTTATGTTAGAGATTCGGAACAATAACAAACCGAGATTTCAAAGTATTAATATAATATATATTTATTATACATATAAGTGTAATCATACAATATTTGTCAATGTTTGGCTACACAATTTGATTATACATATTGGACTCGCAATTACCGTAATTTAAAATTCATTAAGTAAATCAGATAATATTGTAATTAAAATGTTACCCATTTTATTTAGCAAGCAACTGCGATCCCTTTAAGACACAGATTAGGTTTTAGCCAAACATAATATACATTTCTTTAATAAATATAAATAACTGGTTAAACGCTCTGTCAAGTACAAATCAGCAACAATCCATCATTTTAGCACACAATAAACTTATACATTGAAGAAAATAAATCTATTTTCTTTCTTTATATATATAGACAATTGAATATGAATGAGTTGCGTTAGACCATTATTACATTTAAATAAGTTGTAAGTTATGAATGTGGGAAAACAAACATTTATCTTACGTAAATAACAATTCTATATTTTATGTGATTAATTAATTAACTGGATTGGCTAATGAGAGACATGCCTTCACGGTAGAAAGAGCGTTCCAGATTCACAAATAGAGAATAAATAAAGAATGTTAAAGGTGGTACGACGTTATGGCTACAATAAAACAACACATAAGATCATTTACGATCCTCAAAGAGGCTTTTCTAAGAGAAGTCAGTGAATGAGAGTACATGTTGGCCTGCTGACCAAAACATATCTCTGCATAACAATAAAAGTTGATGTGCTGGAATGGTTTACCCATGTGTGCCCATGCACATGTTAATGGCAGTACCTGGGAATGGAAATCCCTAGTAGGAAATACATCTACTTTTACGGGAGACTATCATTGTAGGATTAGTTATATTTAAAATTCCACAGGTCATGAGAGTTAAGTAGCAAAGCAAGAACAATAATGATAAATAAATAATTGTAATCATAAAGTACATAATACCGTATACACACATATATATATATATATATTGTGCAGATGAATGTGAATTCAATCCTGATTTAAATAGTTAGCTCTCTAGCATAATGGAACGTCCACAAAACCCAGGGCAATAAATGAATTTTAAGAAAGTATAATATAAAAGAAACAGTGAGAATTAAAACCCATTTAAAGGAATAGATTGTTTTCCCACACATTCAAATCTTAAAATCTCTCATGATTTAGACTTTATAAGCAAACGATGTTTATATAACGAAATAATAAAATAAACCCTATAAAAAAGAAAAAAAAAATTCACTTCTGGTGAGTTTTTACAAAATTCTGCATGATAATTAACACGTAAGTGCTAAAGATCAAAAACAAATGAGATATACAATATAAATGATAAAATTTAATTTTAAAATCTATATTTTACCTAAAGAGCTAACTTTGGTTTAGGAAAGTGTGATGGATTTTGCTTAAATAACTTGATAAATTACATTTTCTTTTGAGAAATGATTAGGGTAAAGATTAATTGGTTAATAATAAGAAACTTAAACTTTTAAAACTAGTCCTATCATTTAAGTCATTTACAAAATAACAAAGTACAAAACTAAAGAGCTTCATCTATTAAGTATTTAGTGGAAAATTTACATCTCCTGCAATAATCTTGACCGGAGAAATAATAAAGACTAGGGTTGTAATATGCTCTTTGAATTTTGTACTTAACTTGGCAGCTTATTATAAATTAACATTAAAATAAATAAATTGCAGTATCAAAATAATATGGAATTCTAATAAGATTAAAACTATTAAATTTTATAGAAAATAAAGTTATTGACGTATTTAAAGAAAAGTTGTATAAACATTACATTTATGAATATAAACTAATCAAAGATTAATATTACTTTAGGACCAAGTTAAAAGATTATAGGTTTGTGGCAAACGGGGTTATCTCATAACATAGCTGGAGACAGGCTTATGAAGGCACACTTTCTTGATTTATTCAGCATCACGGGTTAGATGTTGATAGCACTGGAGTGACATCGAGCAGGTGGAGACAGAATACAGGAGGTGAATAGTCTTCTTTTACTCTGACATTATTTAGATGTAACTTAAACTGGCTTGAAGTGAGGTCACTCTGAGAACAAGAATCTAATTGATCCTGATAGCCAAAATTGAGCTATTTATATGATTGAGCCTTATCTATTAGGATCCAATCTACATGACGTTTTCTGATGACTTTCTCACTGTGGTCTGAGTTTTCCTAGTGGCCTCTTCTATTGGTCAGTTTCTCTTCATAATAGGAAATCTCCAGCCAACATTGAACATGCCCCAAAGATTTATTTGCTAATTAAAGAAAACAAACACAAATCTGTTTTTTATTTTAATTAAATTTCACAAGTCATCGTATTAAACAAAGTCTATTTATTGAGATTTGTAGTGAAAATGAAATAAAATATAATAATAAAAAAAACTTTATTCACAAAAATTTGAGGAATTTGTTATATTCTATAAATAAGAAATTTTATAATACAATGGCTTGTATACTTACATTTAATAAGATTTTAATAATAACTTTATAAGGTATGACAAATTACAAAGTATATAAATATTGAATTGACTGTTTTACATACTATTTGGATACATTTATTAAAACAAAGTACAAAATATTATAACTTGACTAAGTAGAAAATGAACTTTAATGAAAATTTTAAACATTTGTCACACTCTATAGACATCTGAGATTATGTTCACACTTATTACTCATTTATTTTATATAGAATTAGTAATAATAACACAAATCATTGAATATTATAGCTTACAAGTACTGATTATAAATATTGATTATACATATACTACTGCCTCAAGTGAGACGGGTATCAGTTAACATATATGATTGGGTTCAAACCTATACTAGTGCTACTAACATTAGCACTAGGTGAAGTGTAAATAGTTGAGATAATATTTACAGCTTCAATATTGTCCTTTATATCTTTACATATATATATGTACTCACACACATTTTACAAATAATTAGTGTGGAATGTATTAAGTGATAATATTTGGATTTGGCTAGCGCACTAAGCCTATTATAGAGGTTATTGCTGGGCAAAGAAGGCAACGGGAAACCACTTTGTCTTATAATTCCCTTGTTTTATTATGAGTATGTCTACAGGAATCATTATGTTTGGTGTTGAGACCTTAGTTAAGAATAACTTTGGTGTCTTGCCCAGCAGGAGTGGACATGAGGCTACTCAGGTCGTCAACCTGCGAAATCCTCATAAATATAATTCATTGAGAGGGGATACACTGAGAATTGGAACGTGGAATGTTAGATCTTTGAGGAAAGGTGGGAAATTGGAGAATTTGAAAAGAGAGTTGCATTTGAATAATATTGATGTAATGGGATTAAGTGAAGTGAGGTGGGAGGGATGTGGAGAAGTAAGTAGTGGAGATGTAAAGTTGTTTTATTCAGGTGGTGATAGGTCAATTAATGAAGTTGGCATTGTTGTGAGGAAGAAAATATGGAATAGTGTGGCAAAGGTTGATGGTATTAATGATAGACTGATGGTGATGAGAATAAATGCAAGTCCTAGGGATTTGGTAATTATACAAGTTTATATGCCAACTAGTACTCATGATGATAGTGAAATTGATGAAATGTATGAGAAGATAGAAGAAAGTATTCAATGTGAAGGAAAAAACGCATGTATATTGCTATTGGGGGATTGGAATGCTGTTGTGGGGAAAAGTAGGGAAGAGAAAATTGTTGGAAATTATGGTATTGGAAAAAGAAATGAAAGGGGTAGTCGACTTGTACAATTTTGTAAAGAGAATCGGTTTGTCATTGCAAACACTTGTTTTAAAAATCATATTAAAAGATTGTATACATGGAAAGCTCCAGGTAACAAAGAACGTTATCAAATTGATTATATATTGATTCAGAATAGATATAAGAATGCTGTTAAGGGTTCACATGCTTTGCCAGGTGCTGATATAGATTCGGATCATAATTTGGTGATGGCTAAATTAAAGTTAAGTTTAAAAAGAATTAAAAGAGGGAAAAGATACACAAGATGGGACTTGGATAAATTGAGACAAATGGAAAAAGGAAAATTTGGTTTGATATGTGAAAGTGAATTTAAAAGAATTGTTCAGGATGGGAACTATATTAATAGCTCTGATGAGTGTTGGAATAGAATTAAAGAGGGATTCTTGAAAATAGCAAAAAATGAAATAGGTATTATTCATGCAAGAAAAGCTAAAAGACCTTGGATAACTGAAGGTATGTTGGAAAAAATGGAAGTGCGGAGATGGTGGAAGAATGTAAATACTGAGGAAGGGCAAAAGGAATATAGGAAATTTAATAATGAATTAAGAAGAGAAACAGGTTTAGCAAAAGAAAAGTGGTTGGAGCAAGAATGTAAAGAGATAGAAAGGTTTCAACAGATGAAAAGATATGATCTAGCATTTGATAGAATACAAAGTATTTCTTGGGAGAAAAAGACATGGGTAGCAAGTGAGATTGCAGATAAGAATGGAAGAAGGTTAACCGATAGTAATGATATATTAAAAAGATGGGAAGAATATATTCGGTATCTGTTTAGTAGAGGAAATAATTTAATTAGTTATGAACTTGAAAATGAAGATGTTGCAATGGATGATAGAGGTATGGACATACTGCCAGATGAAGTAAGAAAGGCAATCGCACAAATGAAGAATGGTAAGGCTATTGGATTTGATGCAGTACCTATAGAATTTTTGAGAGAAATGGGAGAATTTACTATGAAGGAAATAGTTGGACTTTGCAATTTGATATATAATAGTGGAGTTTGGCCTGAAGATTTTTTAAGAACTATAGTGATTCCAATTGCTAAAAAGAAGAAAGCTGTTAAATGTGAAGAGTATAGGACAATAAGTGTATTGTCTCATGTTTCTAAGGTGTTATTGAGGATTTTAACTCAAAGGATTTATGGGAAGGTTGACTATTATATTGCTGAAGAACAGTTTGGTTTTCGGAAAGGGAAAAGCACAAGAGATGCTATTGGTATTGTTAGGACAATTGCAGAAAGATATATTGAAAGAGATAAAGGAATTGGTATATGTTTTGTAGATTTAGAAAAGGCATTTGATAGAGTAAGCTGGAATAAACTGATGTCTATCTTAAGAGATAAAGGAGTATTCTGGAAAGAAAGACGATTGATATGGAATATGTATAATGGTCAAAGAATAAGAGTTAGATTTGGATGTAATGAGACTGATGAAGTGAATATAGAAAGTGGAGTTAGGCAAGGATGTAGTATGTCACCTGTTTTGTTTAATATTTATTTAGAAGATATGCTAAATAATTATTTGGACTGTGGAGGAGCAAATGTTGGAGGGAGAGTAATAAAGTGTATAAGATTTGCAGATGATATGGCTCTTATTGCTGAGGAAGAAAAGGATCTTCAGAATATGTTGAATAAATTGGAAGAAGGATGAATGGCATATGGAATGAAGATTAATATTGAAAAGACTAAGTGTTTATGGATTGGGAGAGATGCAAAAAGATTGCAAATTGGAATCTATGATGACATGGTGCAGCAGGTGAAGGGATTTAGATATTTGGGTTGTTGGTTGAGTAAGGATGGAAGAAGTGAAGATGAAGTTAAAAGAAGAATAGCATTGGCAAAGGTGACATTTGTAAAAAGAAGGAAGATATTTTGTGGACCTATGGAAAGAGAATTAAGGAAAAGATTAATTAAATGTTGTGTGGTATTAATGTATGGTTGTGAGACATGGACATTGAGTAATAGAATTAAGAAACGACTGGAAGCTTTTTGATGTGGACATGGAGAAAAATGGAAAAAATCAGTTGGGTGAATAAAATAACAAATGAAGAAGTTTTGAAAAGGGTTAATGAGGAAAGAAGATTGATTGAAAGTATCAAAGAGAGAAAGAGAAACTGGATTGGACATATACTAAGAAAAGATTATAGTTTAATGAAAGATGTTTTGGAAGGAATGGTGAGTGGAAATAAAAAGAAAGGACGGAAGAGATTGACATTATTGGATGATATACGAGATGGAAGGGGTTATGTGGAATTGAGGAAGTGGGCAAGGAAGAGAATGGATTGGAAGAATGGATGAACTGATGTAGTGACTACTCTCTGGACCTGTCTATTGGACAGACTACTATTGATTGATTGATTGATTTGAATTGTACTTAAAACTAATGGTTAAGTTATACTTTATTTGTATGGTATTTCATTGAATAATCATTAAATTACTTTTTATTTATATTTTTTAATAGATCTATTTCTAATCATTTTAACAAATTTATTTTCTTCTGGTGTCTTTAAGAATAGTGCATCAACAATTCACTGTTTTATTTTAGGATCTAAAATTTGTATAATAACTACGTACTGGTTATGTAATTGTAATATATTTACGTACAAATATTTATGCAGTACATACATGTAGATGAACAGCATACTTTTTTTTTTTGTATGTAAAAAAAATTTTTTTTTCTTTTTATATCTAGAATTTGTCTAATGATGGAGTAAGTAAATCTCAAAAGAAAAAAGAAAAAAAAGCTAAAGAAAAAATAACTTTAGGTTTGAATGAGTTTAATCAGACAATTGCCAATCATGAATCTCCAGAAAGTATAGGTAAAAAACGAAGTAAGTTGTTTATTGTAGCAATTTGAATTTTGCAATCAATACTTTTTGATTTGTTTTACTGTTCTTGTTTCTTTAGCGAAACTTATGTAAATATGTAGATAGTATTATGTATTAAAATCACAGTCCTTTTTCAATCAATTATTGAATTAATTAAATGAAACATAGACCCAATGGTTCATACTTTCAGAATCTCTCTAGATCATTTATCTGTAAGCATCATTCTTATATGTATTATATAATACACAAATATTTCTGTCTATACTTGAAATAATAATAAAACTACACTGCTGTTGTTACTGACAGAGACAATTATATTTTATATAATATTTACAAATTAATACATAAATGCCTAGCACTTTTGATTTAAGCCCAATAAACTGTATAGTAAACTAATTGAAAAATGTCAAAATGGCTATTTGATTACATATGATTTTTTAATTTTATTCTCATTTCATGCATTAATATCTCAAAAGATTATAGACAAAAAATATGCCCAGTGGAAAATTGATGAATATAAAAAGCAGAATAAGCCGAACATCTATTAATGCTTTATTATAAGTGTGATTATGTTGCTTAAGATAGTATTTCATATTAGTCTTTATTTCACGTGTATATACGTGACCACAACGAGGGTGTTGACATAAAATAGAATACATTACATTGCTCATATTATCAATATTAGTACAAAATTTTGTACTATTTAAAATTTCCTTGAGATTAGATGAAGTTTTCCAAGCAATATGAAAGTCCTGTGTAATCTTAATAGCTGCAGTTTGAATAGATAGGATAAAAGCCAGAGACATCCATGGTTTATCAGATCTTATAATATTCCTATTATTCCATAACTTTTTATAAAAATTATCAACTAATGACAATAACATACATTTACTATAACCTACTTGGACCAAATCCTGTACATAAGAATCTATATTGCCTTTACGATACACTTCACATGAACATGAACATTGATTGCACAATAAAAAAGATTTAAAACCAACCATTTTGTGACTATCCATTACATTAGCACTTGTATTTATATAACCTCTAATAGAAATATGCTTGATTAATATCTTATATGAAAGTATACCATTCACATATATCTGTTTATCTAAATATTTATTCTCATTCTTTATTGTCCATGATAAACTTTGTTTATTCTGTAAATTATCAAAAACATTTTATATCACACATTACTGTGCATATATCAATGCAATATCAACATTTCTATAATATAAAGTATGTTTTGATCACTAATCACAATAAGCTGTATAATGCATTGTTCAATATTATCCAAAAATAAACTACTTAATAATACCACTTATTGTCAAACCCATAGACCATCCATTTTCCATTGAATAAATTGTATCGCCATGAACAGCAGTAATACTAATCCAATTTAAGGCATCCATTATAAATTTCATCTTATCCAAAGACATCACTAGCTCTTAATTTTTCCATCATAATTAAAATGAATGCTGATCAATCCACAGAACCATAGAGCTTAGCAACATCTAATGATGCTAATTTATATCTAGGTATCACAATAACTTTATCCAAAATTTTAATACATTTAAAAGATGACGACACAGTGTATGTATCAAAACTTACACTATTTAAAATCCAATTTGCAGTGATTTTTGCCAACTTTTGTATAAACTCCTGTAAAATCAAAAATCAATCATCAATCTTAAAGGTATATCAAGTATGTGTTTTAGTATTGACAAATGGGTGAAAGAAATGTTTTACCAACCGGATGAAATATTGCAAACAAATTTGTCTTTCATTAATTTTATATTATAATTATCACTTCTTTTAAAATTCAACTTACTAATTTGAAACTGAGGCTTGTGTTCATAACTGGACATATTTTTTATTCACAATCTTTCGAGATATTAATGCATGAAACACATGATAAAAAGTGTAAAATAAAGAATTATATGTATACAAAAATACTCCTTATGCAGTAAATTCTAAATTGACTAGGTTTTCTATTAGCATTTTGACATTTATCGATTAGTTTATATATTCCTTTTAGATTTTAAAATAAATAAAATAATAAGTGATTTAAAAAATTTTTTTTTTTAAAGAACAAAAAAAACCCCATTATATTGTAAAATATGGTTAAAAATAATATAATTTTGAACAGCAAATATCTTTAAAAATATTCGTAATTTTAAAATCTTATACAATAATCTTGTATTTAAACAACAATATGTACACACACACACACACACATAAGAGTTATTAAAACTTATTGTTATTAAAATATGTAGATATAATATTATTTTAACTCTTAAAACAAAATGTAAGTCTTCAACTTTATAAGTAACTTTTAAAAGAAGATATTAAATTTATTGAGTATTATTTTTTAAATATAAAAAAAAAAAGTAAAAAAGAAAAATCAAATTGCAAACTACTTTTAGAAAGATAAAATAAAAACAAATTGTGAAATATTTTTTGCATTTTGGTGTGTTTTCCTAATGACTTAAAAAAAAAAAAAAAAGATATATCACTTGACAATTCCAAACCAACAATCTATAAAATTAATGACTATAAAATTTAAAATTTTTTTATTGTATATATATGACAAAACCTATTCAAGGTCTAACCTAGATGGTACAATACACAGAAATTTAATAAAATTAATTCACAACTTCCTGATTAGAATCATATAATATCTTAAGCTATTCACCAGTGAATAAGATATTGGTTGTCTTTTCTCACTGTGTATATATTTCTTGGAAACCTCCAATTATCAAATGAGCTAGAGGTTTAATCATCTGGATTTTTCCACCAGAAATGACAGCATCTAAGTTTCTTTTAAATATCATGACTATAAATTTTATGACTGTTAAGCTTTAATATATTTACAATCATATATATGTAATATATATTATGAAACATTTTTATTAAATGAGAATTCCATTTTTAAAATATAGTTTAAATTTCAAGCCATGATGTTTTCAAGGTAACAATCAATTAAAACTTATTGTGCAAGCTAAAATAACAATATTTTATCTAAGCTACTTTTTAACCAAAAGACAGCTCCTACTTTTGATTAATATTCATGTTCTTAAATGAGTCTTACATGATTTTAAATCTTTTAATGCAATATTATAAATATCTTTAATGAGTGGAAAGAATTACTGCCACATTATGATACCCACTAGATTATTATATATTGCATGTAAGGAATATATTATAATTAATTATTATACCAGTGAGGAATATGTAACCAAATAATTCATAGTATTTCTGACTGAATTTCATAATATCATAAGTTATTGACTAGTGAAAACGATATGAGACTAACCTCTTTTACAATTTACATATTTATTAGAAACTTTTAATCATCATATAAGTTAGAAATTTAAAATACCTGAATTTTCTCACCATCAATGATTACATGATTTTTGTTAAAACAGGCAAAACTCACTATATGTATTGCATGTGATGTTTACATGATTTTTGCTTGAATATATAAATAATCAAATATATAAGATGCTGAATCTTTTAATATAACATTATAACATTTCATAAAAGTGAAACTATTGCTGTCTACATTAGAACATCTCTGGAATATTATACATTATATTAAGTAGTGATTATTGTGTGGTAATACAAGATTTAATACTGTATATATGTTTACATTTGATAGTGAATATATTAAAACTTTATAATCATATAATTTATGAACACTTGGTATTTCAGTAGAAAGTTAGGTTATCATTTCTATTAGAGAAAGCCAGGTGATTTAACTTCCAATTCATCCGATGATTGGATAGTTTCATGAAATACAGATCTCAGCCTGATATTTTTTTCGTAGATTGCTAGCTTACTATATTATAGAGTTCAAATTAGGATCACTGCTAATTAATTTGATTAGTTATGTATTTTTCAAAAATGTATTTAGTTAATTATTAATTCAGTGCAACTTAATCTGTATGCGCTTATTTCTTGCATTCACATATTTGACAACATCCTGATTGTTATTATTTATTGTGCTAAAGATTATTGTATCATTTTTGGCCCAGATATAAATTTAACTAAAAATTAATATATCTTTTTTTATTAAGAAATAACATGTTATCATTTATCTGTATCAACCCCTTTTTTCTCCCACATATAATATCTTAGATAAATTTAAAACTTCTATTTTCACCATAAGGAGTTCAAATATGTAAATAAGGAAGTATGAAAAAGGTGATTCTAAGATGCATTTCAATTATAGTAATTTGATATTGATAAATACTGAACAGAGAAAATGAAGACATGATAGAGATTGTGACTTATGTCAATTGCAGATTGCTGGGTCATCCAGAAGTGTGTCTGGTGGGAAAATTCAGACACTTTTTTCAATGTATTTATTCATATCTGTGTGGGCAATGGAAATTTTAAATGTAATTACAACAAATAAGCACATCAGAGAACTCAAAATATATGTTTATATCTTCTATTTGTAAAAATACTTTGATTTAATATCTATATATCTACTCTTAAGCTTCTTTTGCTATTAACTAAAAGAGCACAATATGATGATCTGGAAATCAATTTAATACATCACCTGGCATTTCATCGATAATCATATTTACATGAATGACTTGAAAATGGATGATAAGATATGGATTGCTGGTATGAATTATCCCTTATTTTATCTGTAAGATTCCAAATAAGATACATCCTAAAGATGTTTTCAAATCTTTTTTGCTATTAGTAAATAAATGACATAGACTTTATAAAAATGTACAAATTTGGAAACTGATATTTATGATCTTATTAAAAATTGGATTTGTTCTCTATTTTTATTTTATGAGAAAAACTAATATTGGCTAACAATTGAATAGATGATCATGAATGCTAGGCGATAAACTCATAGTTCTTTGTTATATTATTTTTCTCTGTTTAACCTTATTTAGGGCATGATCTTTTTTTTTTTTTTAATTTTTTGTTTAGATTTAATTAATAGTCATAAAAGTTTATTGCAGTGATAGAATGAAGGATTTGAAAGTAAAGGTTCTGGATTGAAGTCTAATTTGTAACTACGAGTACTTGAATGCCTCATAATCTTCCAAGAAAATAATCATTTGATTATTTATTTATTTAAGGATTTTTTTTTAAAGACAACTATTAAAATATAAAGGAGTCTATAGATATTTTTTTACCAGAAATCAGATTCATTAGTGGTTTTATTAAGTCATTCTATTCTGCCGCTGCAGCTATAGATTTACAGTCATTAGCTATATAGTTTGATTTATATGTTTGTCACATATATATAATCAGTTAATTTATGGTTTGGGTTTATCCACTTATATAGCATCAGTACCTATTCCATTTATGAATCAGATGAATGCAATAACTTTGAGATGTTTTAAATCTGTTGTTGAGGTTCAAAATAATATCTATGTCAAGCGTTGTTAGCCGAGAGGTCATCACAGCTGCTTGCAAGCAAGTAGTTGGTTGCAGATGGTTGTGGGTTCGCATCCCAGCCGATGCTATGACATATGAAAAAAAAAAAAAGAAAATAATATCTATGAAGATCAAATCCAACTGACTTTATTGCTGGATCCGGAAAAAAAAATTGTTTGCAAACCTCATAAGAAGTCAATTTTTTTTTATACTTTAATTCTTTGGTTGTATATTCATTGTTGAATATCCAGAAAGAGAATCTTGATTTGAGATGACTTTTAGATGATGAAACTATATCTTGATAAATATACTTATTTATCAATGTTGATTTATTGTGATTTAAGCTATTCAAAATTCATCTTTCAGTGATATTAATGTAATGTGAATTTAAAAGATATTCTCTTATTGTTTTTTTTTTTTTATATTAAAGTATAAAAATTAAATTTTTTACTAGATGTAAATTGAAAATATTCTTTATGTTAAGAAAAATATGGCTATTATAACTCACAACAATGATAATCCATATAAGATAGATTCATATTTTTTAAATTTAAGGAAAATGCCACTATTATAACCCTGATAATGATGATAGTCCAAATAAGGTGGATCACAAATATTTACCTACAGATTTTCTTTACTATTCCTAAATGAATGATATAATGTATTATAATGGGATGTCTACAGGGTATGAGATTTAATTAATCAAAGCCCCAAATGTTTGGGTCGCCAAATATAATGGGATGACCTATTTGATAGCCTTAGTTGAGGCACCAAATATAACGGAATGGCATTTAATCATCCCAGTTGATATACCAAATATAATAGAATCGATTATATTTAATGCTTGGAAATCATTAACTTAATGCTTCATAGTTAGGTTCGCCAAATATAACAAAATGGATTATATTTAAAATCTAAGTTGTATATATGGGGATGATTAAATTCCCTAGAAAGAGGATATGCATTTCACTACAATCGGACTTTGGGTCTTCAGGTAGAATGCTAGAAATGAATCAATGAAATACTAAGTCTATGATTATATCTATCTTTTTTATGCTAGCTCAATAATCTTTAAATAAGTTTAAATATAATTTAGACTAGTTCATCCATCTTTCATCCCTCTTTCAGTCACCATTATGCCACGATATTTAAACTCATGGAGAATTTGCAATTAGCTCTCTTCAGGGAAAATCCAAAACAAGTTATTATTTATATGCCTTTATATAAGCATTAATTACAATTGATATTCATATGATATTTATAATACTAGCATATATATAATATAATTCAATAATGATTAGACAAAGAGATCAAGTTAATAAATCAATATTTAATAAATAATAAAAAATATAATATAATAGATAATAAAATATTAATAAATAAATACGGATGAATTTTATCATTTTAAAAATATTAATAAATAATATTTTTATTTAATACCCTATGATAAAACTCAATACTATAATAAACTTTCAAAAATTAAAGAAAATAGTTTAAATTAACAGATATATAAAAACAATATCTGAGTTCAAAAATTAATAATTTATGTAACTTATTAATTTATTTACCGTTCTTATTTATATGTTTCATAATTACCAATATATAAGTACTATTTGCAATTGTATAACTTATATATTATATGTATTTTTGATAAATAAAGTACATTAAACTTTTACAATATTACGTAGTAAATACAATATAATCCTGTTTAAGATATCTGTCAAATAATAACTATTCTTTATATCCCTCATCTAATTTGATGAATTATGTCAAGCTTTCAATTAATTATATTTAATAATAAATATAATTTTCCTATTAAGATATAATGATGCGATGCCAAATTTGAAATAAAGATAATAATAATAATAAACATATTAAAATAATATAAGCATTATTATAATATATATAAATAAATAATAAAGAAAACTTATTTATAATAGAGTTGAGAGTAGATATTGAAGTCTATAGTTCATCATCCTAATGAAGATCTTTTACGAAGTATATTATTAATCCATTGGTATAATGATGATTTTATTTATCCTTAAACGATAAACTGTTAATAATATCCAATGATTTGATTAATGTGAAATAAAATAAATATTCTTCGAATGTAGATGTTCTTAATCTTCATTTTTCTATTATCATTAGACGTTCTATATATCCAATATTTCAAAATATTTTAAAATAGCATGCAAGGTTGGTTTCGAAACCTTTACAATACAAAGCTGTTTTACTCAAAACACATTGTTTTATCCTATATATATATATATAATTATCTTAAATTTATATATATCCGAAGAATAACGGAAGTGTTAAAACAATGTAGTTTCCAAAAAACTTAAACAGACGTTCTTTTCTTTTATATTGCTATTCCTTTAAGATTTAATAGAAAATTAAAATATTTTCCTTGCAGACTTTTAATCCACAGATTATCTTAATTTGGAAAAGTTAATATTTAAATTCCAATCGTTGAACAGTAGTATTGATAAAAGAAAAAGTTATTTAAAGAGAAATGATTTTCTTTTTTTCTCCTTAATAACAAGAGAACGAATCAATCTGCTCGTGTGTTATTACAAGTTCATGCTTAACTCAACTATCAATTGTTCCGTTGACATTAAGATTTAATAAAAAAATAAAAAAATATATAAGTATTTATTCTTAACTTCAAATCTGGCATTTTACTCAAAAGCTTAAGGTATGTATTATTTAAAACTCAAATGTATATATAAATAATATATATATATATATGTATACATAATAAAATAGTCAAATAAAAAATTATATTTATAAATAATTTCCTAAGAGATAAAACATGTTAGATACTTTTTTGTGCTAGTATTATCTTTTTTCTATGTTATTCTTTGTTAATGGTTTAAGTTTTCAAAGATTGAAACTTTGAACCTAGGCATGTTTACCTGCCTAAGCTAGATTAAATAAGTTTGAGATTATATATTTTAGGGACATAATATATGACCTTACTTCAGGCACTTTTAAAATATAGATGTCTTCAGTTATTTAGTAACTGTCTATTTTAAACACAAATCTATGTAGCTAGACAGGAAAGTGAATTGGGCTACAGCATTAACATGTTTAAAAATTTAAACCATTAGCTTAGATAGCATAACAGGAATAAAAGTCACACGCTATTATCTAATATTCATTGATTATGTGACCTCATGAATAATGTGGATTGTTTATTAAGATGTAAATTCCATATAATTTAAAGGAATCATTGGGGTCACCTTTTTTTTTTTTTTGAAAAATGCCGATATCTTGCAATTATGATGCTGTTAACAATTTTGTATTGGTAATCTTTTATTTTTCAAATATAATAAATAAGTTTTGATGGGCACCAATTATTGTATTGTTTTTGTCAAAATCATTTGTAGCATTAACAAAAAAAAAATCTCCAGGCAAACTTGCTAGTTGTTAACTTTTGATGAGTCAGATATAATAATGCAAGATCTCTTTCTATTTTATGTATTTACTCTATGGTAAAAGATATTCTTAATCAATCAGTCGAAGTAGTGATCTTAGACTAGGCAAGATGGTAGCAGTATTAATCTCTAAAGACGACAGTTTTATTGCCTTGTGGACTCTATATATATATTTCCAATTACTGAAAGCATTTGAGCAAACAATAGGCTTATCAATGTCATTAAAAAAAAATTCTGTAGATGATTTTTTTTTTGTAATTTCCCAGAAATTATTGAAATATTTGTGGGGATTCACCTTATCACATAAATTCATTGGTTAGTGATATCTTAGTGACTATTTCTTGCAATCAAGGAGAAGGCTGTGTAATCACAGTAGACTTATGATCAACTGATGGGGAGCAGGAGGAGTGACTTGAGTCTGAGATACAAGACTACTATTATGTGTTAAAGTAGTAAATTCAGTTCCTGCTATATCATAAGGTGTTGTTGATGGAAGTACAATAGCTGATTGAGGAACTATATGTAGCAGGTTTTGTGTTGAGATCAGCTGAACAGAAGCGGGAGAAACTATAGATGCTGGAATAGCAGATATTCTTTCTTACTATTCCTTTCTTTTTCTTGTCTCTTGCCTTTGGGACTAGGACTTTTGGAGGCATAGAAAAAAGTTCAATTTTGTCTTTTGGCACTTTGGTCAGGAACAAGTTTCTAATGTTTGAGTCATGAGAAGCAACATTCTCTTTTGTTGTGTATATAACAATTTATGAATATTATATGGATACCTTGAATACATTCTAATTTTCTTTTTATCATTATTAAATCATTAGGATTTTTAATTATTTTATGATAATCAGGCAAATTTAATTTGACAGCATCCACAGGCTGATGAAATGGCTATACAAATTGACATTTTCATACAGCTTTCATGACTGACTTAAGGAAATGTTATTGATTTGTATTTCTACCCAAATGCTTATGTGATTAATATACCATAGTCGACATGTATTTGTATACTGTTTTCAAATTTTCTGTTAGAGATTTTTTCTTCTGCTTTTCTCTGCCAAACCTAATTCAGTAATCTTTAATCTCTTACGCTAACTCTTTAGCTAAAATGCTGAGGGTAGAAAATTATAACATAGTTTATTGCTCTACCTAAATATGTGATCTCAGTTTGAATAAGATATTACTCTATTTTGAAAATAAACTTGAGAAAATATTTAATTGAATTGTGACTTGTCACATCTTTTTTTTGGCAGCTGAATAGGGTCTAAGAGCTTTTATTATTGAATTATTCTAAGTTATGCTTTTATATGAAGTGAAGATTAAGATGGCATGTTAATTAGATTTCTCTGATATCCAGATCCCAATTTGTTTCAAATGGAAGACACAGACATATTATCCATTTTCAGTAGATTTTAAAAAGCAAAAGAATTTTATATATATCCTATCACTAGGTCAATCATTGTTGTGGCCCGTGAAATATTTTATTTTTTTGTATAGTGTAAATAATTGTATGAAAACTATGGGAATGAATGAATAGAATATTGAAATGGTCTCATCACATAACAGTGGATCTTAATATATAGGTATTTTTTACCAGATTGATAATGTAGTGTTTTTATTTTTTTATATATTGTAAAAATTGTGGAAATTGTAAGGAGGAATCAAAAGGATTTTAAAATGATATATGTGAGTAATAATGAATTTTAAATATGTAGATATTTATTACCAGATCAAAATTGACAAATGAATTAAAATAAAGCAATAATTTATGAACAATTACTTTATAATTTTCTTGTAAGCATTGGAAGCAATTGCCATATTAATTAATAACTGAACTGATTGGTTATTCAAGAAACCTTGTTTGAATTTTATTCTAACTCATGTTAAGAACAATTTAGCATCATTTCTGTTGAGAATATTTGGTAGCTTGCCAGAAGAAAATGTTTTTCATTGTAAAATATGTTAATTTTTAGATGTAGTCGGAAACAGGAACTATTGTAGATATTGTACATAGGTGCGGATTTATGTATAGTTTTTTTTATTATCATTTTTATATCCATGAGGAAAGATTAGGAATGATTTGAATTTAAATTGCTGACATCGAAACAAAGATTTTTTTTTTCATCTATATATATAGGCTTATTTTTTTTTTATGCTCTAAAATTTGAGTCATAGCTAAGTAGTATATAGAGAGAGCGTTAACATAATTGATGGGAATGGTTTTCTTTGTAATAGTAAAATCTTGGTTTTCTTTGCTTTTTCCTGCAACACCCTTGTGTGATGAGTCTCAGAAGAGTAATTTATGCATATTGAGAAAGGTAGAAAAAATAAAGCTTGTCCTTTTTAATAATCCAGATCATTAATATATTTGTATCTAGAATTTTAAGCATGAAATTTTTGTTATTATTTGAATTACATTATAATGAAAAGGAAAGAAATGGTTCTTGGATTTATGACTCTTGAATATTGTGGTAGTAATCATTCATTGACTATGAAAATAATATCAATTAATATTTTTTAAGAAAGAGGATTTATTTAATGAGGGTTTCCAAGTATATCTCAATTTTTCAACAGGTTAGAGACAAGTCCATTACTGAAAATCCAAAATGGGTGAATGTCAAAATATAAGCTTTATTTAGCTTGCAATTTTTTCCCACCAGCAAAAAAATTTAGACAATTGATTATATAAAAGAAATGAATTTTTATGAAACACTTATTCCAAACACACACACAAAAAAACCCCAACAATATAAAAAAGTGAATACAATAAACTAAACTAAAATAAAATAAAAAAAAATCTTCCTTTGAAAATATTTTTAAGTAAATAGATTCACATTTATTTATTGCATTTTTATTTTATATATTGATTATTCAAGTATCAGAAAGAATTTCAAAGTGAGAAAGATGGATCAGTTATAATAATGTCAAAAATAAATAGAACAGAATATTATACTCATGTTTTATAGTCACAAAAATAACCATGAACACTGCATCATTACATTATCACATAAATAACTAAATTTTTTTTACAGTATAATGCTAGAAATAAATAGTATATCATATAACAATACATAAATAAACACATGATAGCAATTTCTAAAAAACTTTACAAAATTAAAAAACTGAATGAAAAAAGGACACATGGTGCATAAATTGAATATAATTTAAATGAAATAGAAGAAAAAAATATATTAATGAAATTTTGAAACATAATTGTAATTTAAATCAATTGTAAAATGATGCATCAAAGGTTAAGTTGTCCAGAATTAAGATTTTCCTGTTTGCCATCTTATTTTCTCACATATGCTGGCCCAGCATAAATATGTATACACAAGTGCTACAACCAAAAAAGAAGGCAGCTCAGTATTTTCTGACCATCAGCAGGAACACAACCACAAATTTGAGCCCTCCAAGGCCGACATCATATGCACAGAAAGAAACGATGTCAAGAGGAAGGTCAAAGAAGCATGTTTCATCACCAGCGATGCCAGAGCAATAAACAGAAAGGACACGTGCTTTGCGATTTCGAAAAAATGGATGATATAAGCGATTTGCATGCATTTGCATATAGTTAACAATATGAAAAGAACTATGAATATGGAGCTGCAAGGGCTCTGAAAGCGCTAAGTCTAAAAGTTAGAATAGATAAAAAGAAGCCTACTAATTAATAAACTTAAAAGTTTCACCTTAACGCAATTAGTTTTAGCGTATTAGTAATAAAGCACTTTCATAAGAAAATATTCCACTTTCATGAATGAATATATTTTAAATAAAAATAATTTCATAATACATATATTCTGTTGATGTGCAGGTTTTGTATTTCATTTTGTGATAAATATTCAGTGTTTTCCCTAATTTTAATTAGTTCAAGACATGCAGTTTTTACTATTAAAATATATCATTTCTACATTATTTTTGTATTTGCATATATAGTCTTTCTATTTTAGTTACACAATTCAAAATATTCTTTTTTTTTTTAAAAACTATCTAGTACATATACTTATTTTTTTTAAATCTCATAATCTTTTTATTAATATTAATATTTTTTTTCTAAAATTTTTTGTTAATTTCTAACTTCTTAATAATTATATTGTTTCAGTGGTTGAGCCTCTCACCAGGCATGATGACAAATTAAAAAAGGCTGCAGTTGATGATAGTAAATTTGTTGATAAATTAGTCGCTGATGTCAATAGAATTATTTCAAAAGAAATGCAGGAGGAAGAAATGAAGAAATTAGAAGTGAGTGCTATGAAAATTTTTTATTGTAGTATTTTATATATGTTAAGTTCTTTATCTGAAGTAATTCGATCAAGCGATATCATCGGTGGTAGTTTGCTATTTCTTCTTACCTTCTTAATGTAATTTATTGCAATTTTAGAGACCCATTATAAGCTTTTATATTAGAAATACATATAATGCAGTGTATATATATATATATATATATATAGACACACACAGTGCCTTCATACACACAATCTCAAAACCTGTGATTAAAGAAATGGTTAAAAAGTTTATTAAAAACGAAATTTTAATTTTTTTAATTCAAAGTTAATCTATTTATGCTACCACACTCACAAAATGGCACAATAAAATAGCTGATGGTATTTTTTCAGGCAAGTTCAATATTACACTTAAATTTTATAATTTTAAGATCACTCAAGTATTATATTGCTTGCATTTTATTAATAATATTTATTTCTGTGTTATATTCATAATCAAAGTTTAGCAAACAATTGAATCTCACAGAAAAAATGTATATATTAATCTGAAAAACCAAGTTTATTAATACTATTTGAACATCTTGCTTATTATTTACATGCTTACAACATTTTCTTCAGGAGCTGTAGATAATTCTGAAATATATTTCAAATTATCAACCTTAATATAACAAATAATTAAACTTTTTAGAATTGCAAAAAGCATACTAAAAAAACAACTTAATTATTTATTGTTAAAACAGTCAAAACTCACTATACGTATTGCCACACACAGCAAGCTAGAGTAATCAATGGGAGCCAGAAGCCTTGTGCATAAAATCCCCATCTAGTGCCTACTTATCCAATATCCCCAGACTAGTTTCTGGCTTGTGGATCTAATGCAATCCTCCAGCAGCCACCTTTTATCTCCACTTTACTACAAAACTATGTGTCTTAAATTGAAAACACCTTAATATTTTCAATTCAAGCCCATCAGCTTATATAGTCATATAGGTCTGAACTCAGTTCAATATCTCACTAAATAAATTTGTTTTAAAAAGTTATGTTATAAAAACAAAGTTTAATTAAATCTAACTAAAGGATTAGAATAATTAAAAATGAAAAAAAATACTTTATTTATCTTATTATTACAGGAAATTCCTTGAAACAGATTTCTTTTATTAAGTGTACTTCAAATACTTAAAATTTTAATAAAAGTTCAATTGAACATGTTTTTTGGAATTAGGATAACGATTAGTTGTGCAAATAAACATGGTTTTTTTAAATCTAAAGAATTTTATAAACATGGGTGATGGTTAATTATATCAAAAGAAAATATCTTGCAAAATTGATAACTATAAATAGGCAGAACTCAGAAAATAATTGTCTTTGATCTTTGCTGTCTATCTTTACTCATCATTTATCTGAGTCTTCTTTTGCTGTCACTATGAATTATAAGGAATATCTACAATCAGTTGATGTCATCAGCTTGCATTTCTAAGTGCCACTAAAGATCTTCATTTCAGGGCATGAAGTCTTTAGCCAAAATGTCAACTCCAGTTGCTGAATTAAATCCAAATGCTGTGCTAACCAACTTTGTATAATATAATATTGCAGTTAAGCATACATGCTTCTCAACAGTTAAAATTTTAATAGAAACCTTATCTTGAAACTTGAAAATCTGATTGCGATAATGTTTGAAAGCTATCAGAAAATATTATACTAGTGAAAGAGCTCTTTTTCTTTCATGTCTATAGGAAAACACACATGTAAATGTAATCGATTTTTATGCAAAAACAATCTCTTCTCGGCCAATATTTTGAACTTAAGGTAACCAGTGTATTTAATTTATGAATGATTTAATGAATTTTTAAAAACTCATTACCATAAGCCAGTAGTCATAAAAATCTAGCAGTTAATTTATAACTTAATTCATATAGTTTTGTACATTTATTTTATCTTTAAATGTTAACTTAGTTTTAATATTAGATTTATAAACATATTACCTCGTAGCCTTTGAATATTTAAGGGTGTAGATGCTATTTAAAATTTTCTTTATCTTGGACCAATTTCTTTTTTAAAATTTAGTTGTTTACAATTGTATATAATTTATTATAGAATATTCAAGATAAAAGAAAATCAGTTTTGGCTTTTTGAAAAAAACATTTTTTTTCCCATTCCTAAATAGTTTTAATAACAAAAGTTTGTATTAATAATCAAGATTTAGGTTAAGTAAATGTTAACCCAATATTTCTCCTAAAGAAAAGTTTTTTAAAAAAAAAAAAATGTAAGAAAGATTTAGTTTTTAAATAATTGAAATTTAGTTTAACAAAGTTTATACTCTGAAGCTATTTAAATTCATTTGAATGCATGGAAATTAGTTATGAGTGGACCAAAGTTGGTGTTTGCATATATACATATAGTAGGTTAATAAGCTTGTTATTTAGAACTTTTTGCAGGTTATTTTATTTATTTCACATATGCATTTTAAATTAAAGATTAGTATATTTCGGTTTATTAAGAGGTTTATTAAATGTGTTTATATTTAATGTGGCGTAGGATCGCATTGTGAATATTTAAATCTCATGTAGTTTATTTGTTGTATCATTACCTATTCTTTTGAGTTGATAGAAAAATAAATGCATGCATCTTAACTTAGCTAACATATATTTAGATATAAGAATCAGATGGTCACTGTCATTATTGGAGTGATAAATAGTTTTCAGAGATAATATTGAATTAATAATCATATAAGGTTTTGTTGTTGTAATATTCAATGGCTATCTGATACCAAATGAAAATGTGACAACATAAAAAACAGTAATTTTAACTTGACTGTATTATATTAAATTGTTAATAAATTTATTTTATTTGTTATTAGATCAATCTTAGCATTTTTTACTGTTGTCTGCTTTTGCCAATTAATGCTTCTAAAGAATCTATGTTTTCTGCAACCTAGTGGCATTAAAAATATATATATATTAGTAAAGATGGCATGTATCCTAACCAGTAAAACTTCAATATGATGTCTCTTGAAAAGACATTGATGTGATGTGATGTGCTGTGACTTCTCCTTAAACGGAGTCAGGAATCTCTCAGCAACTATGCCCAAAGAAACCTGTTAGCCACTTTACCTTCCCCTTCCATTCCCCACCCTAACCTTTCCCATAATCTGCTCCATCCCATTTCCACAACATAATCTTTGTCAACTCTATGGCCTTTATATCTAAATCTCCCGTATCTTTTCCCAAACCCAGCATAAAAACCAATAACTCACTTTCTAATCACTTTGTTTATATTTATTCTCCCATAACTTCATTATTTATACCCTTTCTGCTTTCAAGCATTTACATTCAATCAACAGATGCCTAATATTTTCTATATCTTCCTTACACAATTTGCACAGTAAATCATCCATATTTTTCCATTTACATGTATATTCTCTTGTTGCTAAAGATCCTGTTCGAGCCTTAAACAATAAACTACTTTCCTTACTATTATCATAAATTAACTCGCACCCAATGTTCCGTTTACTTCTACATATATTTAAAAACTTTTCTTACCCTCCATACTAGTTCTCCATCTCTCCAACTCCCTATTCTTTATTAATGCATCTATTCTTTTATCCCATTCCTTACCACTACAACACTCAACAATCCTCCTAACACAGTCATCCCACCTTTTATATAAGTATACTGATATAAATTCTTTATCCAAATCTTTTGCATACCGCATTACCTGTCTCACCCATCTTGTTACCTGCCCTTTACTTATAACCCAATTAAACACTATTTTGGCTATTCTTTTACTATCCTTAAACTGCAACCTACCAAACATTTTCATTTTACTTTTTGCATCTCTCATATAAAAACTTGACCATCCCATTTTTCTTTGAATTGCCTCCTTTGCTGTCCATACCTCTGCATCTAATGCATGTCTTCCTAATTCCCTTTGTACTTTCTCTAAATAATGTAAAACCCCTTTACTAACACATATTGCATCATTACCATATGTTAACCCTGCTACTGCAACTCCCTCCTATACAAATCTAGCTACATCATATTTATTATATGAAACACTTAGTTTCTTTACCAAACCCTTCCTTTTCTTTGTTTCACTTAACCAATTTTCTCTCCCATTCATCCAAGCAATTTTCCTGATTACATAAGCTGATTCCCAAATACCTATATCTATTCACCACACTTAACTTTATATCCCCCAATAAAAATTCTACTTCTTCTCTTTCCCCAGTATTAACCATCATTATATTTGATTTTTCTTCACTAAATTAAATTCTAATTGCGCCCTCTGGTATTGGATATTGACCAACCTGGGCTTTCCATTACACTATATATTAAATAAATCAATTATTTTATATAGCGCGATGTTTTATAAACTGTAATAGCTAAACAGCATTAAGCTGTTGCACATGCGCTTTGCAGATTTTAACTATAAATGACTGAATACAATTACTTCAAACACATGATAAAGTCTTTGGGAAATGACTGAATACAAACACTTCAAACACATGATAAAGTCTTTGGGAAAAGATAGAATGGCCATTCTATCTTTTCCCAAAGACTTTATCATGTGTTTGAAGTGTTTGTATTCAGTCATACAAAGCGCATGTGCAACAGCTTAATGCTGTTTAGCTATTACTATATATTAAAGCAAATATTACAAGCAAAAAATGTGAACTTATATTTTGGATTTATTTGGCTATAAATGTCTTATTGTTAACATTAGCATTGTATTGATATTTGCAGATTAATGAGCATCTCTGCCATATTCCTGAATGATCTTTACTTCGAGGAAAATAGATGATAGGACCCAGTGTAAATGAATGCAATGCTAATGTTAATTTTAAGTAAATGTTTACAGATGAGTCCAAAATATAAGTTCAAATATATATGTATGTGTGTGTGTGTATAAGCATGTATGCATACAGCAAATTGTTTGTTTTAATAAAGAATGTCTAGATAATAGAACATTATGATCAAATGGCAAAATTTGTTCATCATTAGTGATAGTTTGCCATCTCTTTTTGCCCTTTCAATACAATTATAGCATTTTGATTTAATATATATGTGTGTGAGCATGGTGATTATATTCATTTTCATAGATCATTACCCTTGTTGACATTTTTTAGAGCAGAGTTATTTAATGCTACCAAATTTATTGAAAAAGCAGTAATCTTACAAATGATAATTATATTTGGAAAAAAGGTTGATATACATCACAATATTCAGATATAATTGAGAATTATCTTGAGTGGCCATGAATAAATTAAAAGAAGTTATGATTTATTCAAATGCAAGAAGGAACTTAAATGAAATGTTTAATAGTTGGCATTGTTTAATGGATAAATTGTGTATTATTTACATATGTATACAGGTCAAATTTTGGTAATATGAAATAACAGAGACCTTCATGTTAACCAGATCTTGGTGGTAATCCAAAAAAGATGATGAATCTGTATTGATGGGGGTAGAAATTAAAACAGTATTGTCAGTTAAGCAGTTTTGCATTGCTGAAGTTCCATCTGTACAAACAAAAATATTAAAATGTAAGCTAAGTTTAAAAATGTACTGTTTTATATTGTTAGGGAGAGAGGACTTCATACATTGCAAGCCAGTCTGCTACAACTAATACTGACTGCTTTCTTATCCTTGACTACGACCATTTATAATTAATTTGATGATTCTCAGCATTGTTGGTCAAGATTGAGAGTATAACAATCCATTTAAAAGAGTCAAATTGCATTCTGGCAAATATTTATTTTTCTAATTCATTATTTTTTTAATAATTTTCCATTAATTTTCTCATATACTTCCAAGAGCACTCTTTATCCTACTTTAGAGCCATTTATTGTAAGTTGCTACCAGATAGTGTAACTTTTTAGACCCACTTTTAAATCAGTCCTGATTTTTATCTTTGTCACTGACAATTTAGAATTGAAAGCTGAAATTAATACACTTATGCATTTACTAATCACTTGTTAATTTTTTATATTCAAAAAACCATAAGGTTTTGAACCTGGCCTAACTTACTTGCATAATTATTTAGATCTATGCAACTATGCAAATGAGTTCAAACTATGTTATCTTTTTAATTTCAGATTATTAGCTTGAATAGTATAAAGGACAATCCATATGTGCATTCTACATTCTGACATCACAGACTAATGATTTTTTCTTTTACAGCCCGTTAAAAGAAACAAGAATCTCTTAACTATTTTACTTAAGTTATTGATTGCAAATAATAATGACAAACTGCCAAAAATAATGAGACAAACACAATTTACGTCCATATATACAAAATAACACACACACTGGCGTAACTTTACTTAATTGACTTATAAATTTTGAAACTCCTTTATGGTAAATAAACCTTTATAAATCCTATTATTATTATTATATAATAATTTAGATTATGCACAGATATTGTATATAGTATTATAAAGCTTAAATGCTTTTTTTACAATTAATATTTAATAATCACCAATTTAGCATATCATTAATTGTTTTTGAATGGATCCCAATCAACTGCATAGACTCCTAATCGCTCGCACCTCTTATTATTCCTGTTTTAAGACTAAACAACTCTGCCAAATGAGGATAATACAATATTATAAATTAAGAATGATTTAATTAATTGACTGCTATAATCAACTTCAGGTTTTGATATTAGCAAGCAATTAAAATAATAAAATAATTGTAAAATCCAGGAAATAACATCTGTTCTACAATAGTTTTTGAGCAAGAACCAATACATGTATAAGTTATATGTATATGGTAGGAATTAAACTTCTACTGCATACTACTTCTTAGAGTATTTGGAATCATGTATGAGTGACTGGCAGTCGCAAACATATCACTACAAGATATGTATGAAATAAAACAGATAATATATGATAGGAACTTTTCATTTATGACACATCATTGCACTAAACAAATAATGAAGATAAGTTTCCAGAAGTTCGCAAATGCTTTTACAATCATTTAATACTAATGTGTTACATGAGAATGAGTTCCAGATGTAACAAGCATAACCTGAATTGATGGATTGACAGCCATCTATTTTTATCAATAATATCACCTCAAAAACAAAAGTGCAGCTGGTTCAAACTGGAACCTATTAGATGGGACCTTAATCTAGCTTGTCTGTGCAGCACGATTGATCTCCATTCATAATTTATTAATTTGCTGATTTAACATATGATATTTTTTTTAAAGTGGAAATAACTGATTTAATTAACATACAATTTTTAATAACATGGCAAGATGTTGTGATTACAAGCTAATTGCCTTTTATAAATTAATTTTATACAATTATTGCTGAGTAAATTCTGGCGATGGGGAAATTACAGCATTATATATCATCTGATATCTATTGATTAGCCAAGCTTACAGTAGATGGTTCTGAAGTAAAATGAAAATAACTATTCATGATAATAAATTATTAGCTTTTATGTTGCACAACTTATTTATTTATGTATTTTTCTAGTTTTCTGTTGCTCATATTCCAAGAATAATGCAATATAAAGCGGACTTAGAGAAAAAAGATCAAGAAATAGCTGCTTTAAAATTACAAGTTGAGAATCTTAAGGTAAACTAAAACTTATTTTTATAAAATTCAAGAATGTGTAAACAGAAATAGTTTCTCCCATATATATATATTTACAGTTTCTTATAAGCTATCTATTTTTTTGTTTAATTATTTCGTTTGCCTGAAATTTTTCAGTTTTAATATTTTAAAATTTTATATATTATTTTATTTATTTCTACTGCAGATGTATATTTTATTATATTATTATTCATTTTTCTTTGCCATTATGTTTTTAGTTCTCATTTATCTTGTCTAACTTTATTCCATGACCCCCTTCCCCTTTTAATATTAGTTATCACTTATCTGATCATTTCTTATTAATTATTTATTTAATTATTAATAGATAACCCCCCCCCCCCCGATAGTTTAACTAAAGACATCATAATTTTTCATATACCCCAAAAAGAGCTCTTACATCATTTAACTCATCTTAAGTCTTTCTATCTCTCACTTAATTGTTCAGATTTTCACAATTATATCTCTCCTTAAAATCATTTTCAATTTTTATTGGTAATTTTCTCATCCCTGGTGTTTGCCGCGGTATGGCGTTGATGCTAATCAAAAACATATACATATAACGATTCCGGGCCAGACCTGTGATTGATTTTATATAAAAAGATCTGATTTAGATTTCTAATAAAATATTTTAGTAACTAATACTATTATATGATGTTAGGCTTTCATTTTTGTAAATGTTTATTAATCTTTTTTTTTAGTTTGTGTATGTGTCTTTAAAGTTACGGTGTTTTTCTAATTTTTTTTAAAACTTTATGTGTGTCTTTTTAAAGTTACGGTATTTTTTTTTTCAAGAGTAAATAAATAATTTTATTAAAAAGCAATATGTAATTATAAATCTATAAAAAGTAATGTAATTTATACATTTACTATTATTATTTTGTGTGTGTTTTAATGCTACATATACATCACTACAAATGGAAAATAATTCATGGTAACAACTAAAAAGGAAAATAAACCCTCCCAAATATTTAAATGATTCTATGTTAAGTTCGAAGACTAACAAATAATCTTCGAACTTGGGGGAAGTATTGTTATGTAGGTGTATAATTAAAATACACACAAAATAATAAGAGTAAATGGGGATTTAATATTTAATCGTATGTACGTGTATAATTTGTCGCATATACATGCGCAAGTTATATAAAAAATACTTCGTTAATTTAAAATCATCTTAGACTTTAATAGCTGTGTTATTTTGTAAAACAGCAAAAAAAAAAAAAACAAATCCTTTTAGATAGGAAGGTTAATTAACGAAGGAACTTTGCAGATAAACAAGATGAATAATTAAAAAAGTAATTGGGCTACAAAGGGGTAATCAATCAAAGTAAAACATAAATCTAAATCTGCTTCTGCAAGTAAACTGGTAGGGATTGATCCGACCAGGACAGACGGACGGACAAGATTTGACCAATCAAATCCAGAAAAATCAACTGGCGAAAAAATCCTATGTACTAATCAAAACATGTTTATCCATCTCACATGAGCTGGAACTCACAAAATGTACTTCAAACCCAGTCAAGCCCAAGATTTAGGTCAGGGACCAGCCTGGATTCCAACCCATTCTCTAAGCCCCAGATCTAACACCTAATGAACAACATAACAATGATGGCACATGAGAATTAATTTTAAATCCGGCCAACTAGCAAAGCTGAGCAAAACAATGAGACATCTATTAACTATGACTAAACTAAAATATATATAAGCATGACTGTCCTTTTGGAAGTGGAGAAAAAAGGAATTCGAACTACTCAAATAAGTTAGACAATAAAAATTATTTTAATATAATGACAAATTATTAATTTCATATATGACTTAATTGTATACATTAGTGTGTGCGTGAATGAGCAAGCGGTAGATGATTACATAGTGTCATTCACGCTATTATTTCTCATATGCTCTTCTTTGGTGGGTCCAATATTAAGATGCCAATCAGTTATTAGAAAGAAGTTACATAAAATTGCTATTAACGCTCTGGGTTATGGTTCTGAAACATGGTGACTAACATTATTACTTCGGGAGCATTCTGAGATTCATTACAGATATAATATAAACTATTTTCACGCCATTAAGGTCGTGAAAATAAATAAAATACATTTGAAAACATATTTGATTATATGACAAAAATACTTAATGAAAATTCTGTTAATTAGCGCTGGTAAGAAGAACATTTATTTTCCCCAAGGCATAAAGATACTCTTAAATACAGAAATAAGTTACGATGGTGGGATTGTATAAGATTGAAATAAATTTAATTAATAACACTAGTAATAGTTGGCATTTATATATATTGAGCAGAGCGCAATTTTAATATTATTACAGCACTAAAATTAGGTTATAAGCAAAAGAAATAGTAATAATAATACGAAGTTTGGGTGGTACTGACATAATGGTAAGGACTAAGAGGAAAAAGTAGTGCTTCCGGACGAAAACGAAGTGGATAGGCATGCCGTGGTCATCGCCAACATGCAGGCCTTTTGTACGAAGAAAGTGGATGAGCATAGCATGTGCCAGACTTAGGGATCACTGCCAGAGGCCCTTTTATATGAAGAAAGTAGATATGCATAGCGTGTGCCAAACTTACGGGATCACCGCCAGAGGCATTTTTATACGACACATATGTGGTTTCCGGATAGCTCAACTAACTATCTACAGAACGAGATATGAGAAGAAATCTATGGGTTCGAACTTGTCGCAACCCTCAGATTAGAAGACTAGAAGCACGTAATATATCTATATACGAAGATAGCCAAATGTCAGTAATGCAGTAATGATAAATGTCACTAACGACATTGAATAAATTTTACTGCTTTAAAATGAATGACCCTTGTTTGAGTACTATAATTTAGACAAATAATACGCTATGCAGTTATAATATATATAGAGAAAGATTTTCCTAAATAAATATACGTTAAGATTTTATCTAGTAAAAGAAACATTAAGATTTACTTAATAAGTAAAATATTAAAATTTACCCCCTTTTCCTTTTCTGATATTTAAAATAATTCAATCCCACCTTCGTGGTTTTTATAGTAACTGGAATATTTAAGCTTATATTTTAAGAGTAAATAAAAAAAAGCAGTAATATAGAAAATAATTAATGGGTCACTCTTTCAGAATTTAATAAAAAACAACATTTTAAAAGATTTCAAAGCGTTAATTAGCTTAAGTTCTGGATTTACCCCAGGTAGAAAATCCAGAGTTGAAGAAATATATTTTTATAATAAACCAACATAAAATGTTGATTCAAAAAAACAAACAAACTGGCGAACATATATCATATAATATATTGAGGGAATGTTAAAAACCTTAATTAATGGAGATTTAATTGAAAAACAAAAAGGATTTTAGAAATTAAGTTCGCCAGGTTGCTGGAAATTGGCACATTAATGAGCAAGCAGATATATAAATCAAATAATAAATACATATAAATAAATGACCACACCAAAGTTAAGGAAAGTTAAGAGCATATAAGAGAGAATTAAATTTATGGGAATTACTTAAGAGCAAATTACATATTAAAACAAAAACAAAGTTAAATAATACATTAGAAGAAATCTTGATAGATTATTTAGGCTAGATTTAGTTTGAGGTGATGGCTTGAAAAGTTACCTTGCAGTTTTAAGAATTCAATTTAAAATATTGCACGTATACGGCAATTGAAATGAAAGTTCTTCAGTGGCAGCAAGCTTCTATTAGCATTCTAAAATTCTTAGGTCGGGCTTTTACTTCACTCTTGGGCAGCAGGATGGTACGGCCATGGAAGATGATGACCCAACAGGGCCGAGAAGCATGGTGGATTTACTACTACATCATTTTAAGTTTCAAGCAACGGGTAATATGTTTACAATCAGTTCTCTCAATAGTAGCTAATCTAATCTGTCCCTGTGATTCAAAATACAGCCATTTTATACTTTTTCTTTATCGATTGTTTTTGAAGATGCAACAGTAAGATAATGTCCAAAAATAAATTCAAATCTATTTCCAGATTAGAAATAGATTTGAGAAAAATGTTGATAACAAAAGAAAATCTTTAATCTTAATCCCATTGTTATTTAAAGTAAAACTTTAATTAAAAAAATACCTTCCCCAGATTAAAACAATAGTGTTCCCAACCCTTTAATTATTTTTAGACAATTAACTGTAGCATCTTCCATCTTGGTTTTTATAAAATATACATTTTATAAATCAGCATTTATTTTTTATAGCGTCTGTATACAATTGTAATCACATTCATTCATTTATTATTTAACACTCGCAAAAAGCGTTTGCACAATTTGGTTTGAAAAAGCCGATATGAATGTGATTACAATATACATTTTAATAAAAAAAAAAAGGTACTTTAAAAGGAAAAAGTTTAAAATTGACGTATAATAAAATATTTACAAAAAATCAATATTTTGTTAGTATTTTGCTACCATATATATATCTGAGCCTCACCTATAATACTTTAATAATAAAAAGAATTTATAATAATTTTAAAAAAAATTGTTAGTGAAACGTTAAAATTTTATAATTTAGGAGCGCATCTCAAATATATACATAATATATATATATATATGACAAAAGGAGCGGGATGGGATATAGGGTTTAAACACAGGTTAGTAGATGGAACTATGAAGCTCAATCTTAAGCTAAGATTGACTGCTTCAAATAGCTGTGTTATTTTGTAAAACAGCAAAAAAAAAAACAACAAATCCTTTTAGATAGGAAGGTTAATTAACGAAGGAACTTTGCAGATTAACAAGATGAATAATTAAAAAAGTAATCGGGCTGCAAAAGGGGTAATCAATCAAAGTAAAACGTAAGTCTAAATCTGCTTCTGCAAGTAAACTGGGAGGGATTGATCTGACCAGAATGGACGGAAGGACAAGATTTGACCAATCAAATCCAGAAAAATCAGAACTGGCGAAATGAGTGCAAGTGTAAAGCATCAGTCACTTACAAACTGGAAGTTCTACCGATGCAGATGAGCTGTGAAAGGTGCTGAATGTCGCTTATTTAGCACGGTAGCCCCAGAGCGGACTGCTGGCCTCCGAACGTCCAAGAGTCAGCATATAGGGACTACAAAGTAGGTCATATAGATCTCTATTCTTATTATTTTGGTATACCTTCGGGTTTGTTGATCTAAATGTATAATGATTGTTTTAATGTATTCGTGTAAATATGTATATATTAGTGTATTTGTAATTAAATCTGCTTTTCTTATTCTACCGGCATTAGTCTCAGGGATTATGATTATTGAATGCATATATAGGCAGGGCAAGGTTGGCTTACTGCATAGATTATTCGCAGCGAGTATTATATATAACTGGCGGACATAACAGATCTTTATTAGCATGAATTCGATATTTCCTCACCACAAAGACACTTTTTCTGTTTCAACTGGATATTTTTATTTGACAAATATGCCACAGTGCTGGCTTCAGTTGATGGCAATTCCCACAGCTTCAAATACTCAGAGCGGCGGTGGCCATCTTACTTGTTCTTGAACGAATTCTCACGAGAACATTATTTGTCGCGTGATTGTCAAATAAATGCTGGCGTGTACCCTTTCAAATCACTTTTTGAGGATTACACATTCCTCATGGAAGCTTCATGTCATTATTAATAAACTTACAACACTAAAGTAAGTTACATCACATGAAAAAAAAAAATGTCTAATCAAATTTTAAAAAACTACGATTGGCTCAAATACACACACTCTCACACGAAACTACAGAGAAAATAGATATTCGACTATTAAGAGAAAATGAATAACAAAATCAACTACCGGCAGTCAATAAAGGCATTTCTCTTTGCTTTTAGCATAGAAAAAAAAACCATAACCGGCAGCCGTCGGGAACTCTTTCTGTGTTTTATCATAGAAAGAAGTCTCTTTGTGTTGGCTTCTGTCACCGTCTAACGTAACGTGAGGACTCTTTTTTTGCATTTTAACGTAAAAAATTTCCTCTTTTGTTGGGTGAATGTCGGTGAAACGGTATATTTCTAGGAATTGACCTAGAAATAGCGACATCTCGAGGCGAACACCAGGGATGAGAAAACAACCTTTTTATTTTTTATTTTTCTCCAATGTATTCTTATTTTTCAATGTCTAAGAATATAATGGTTATGTATTAGAATCAAGAAAAGAAAGAGTAAAAGTTTTTCTCTATTCGCTCTTTATTACTTGTACATTTATATCTTCCTAATTTACTGTTTTCATTTTTTTATAAATTTATTTTTCAAATTTTTCCAAAGGAGCCTTTTCTTTTTGTTTTTAAATTGTTTAATTCTGCTCTAAACACATTTAAGACTCTAAAAGAGAATATTTATTAAATCTTATTATTTATTAAAAGTTAAGTTCACTGCATATAAAGTAAGCACTTGATAATTAACTATTTTAAAGCCTCATTTTAATTTCTAACTCCCTAGTCTCATAATTACTCAAACTACTTTTTGAATATGTAAAAGCTGTGTCAATCTCTTCTATATTTCTTCATTTGAATTAATTAACTTAATTTTTTTTTGTATATTATTGTCTATTCTCAGAGCTTTGATTTTTTTATTTTCATTTCAAATTAATACATTCTGATTCATCCTTGTATTACATTCATATTGGCTTCTTACAAGTAGTGTCATAATGCCAACAAATGTGGCACATTTAATCTTTCTCTCTCTTTTTTTGACAATAATATCATTATTCTATTATGATGCTTTATTTGGAAGCTTAAAGGTAGCAATTGCTTATTTAATTAGCAGCTCCAAACTGCATTTATTAATACAATACACTTCAATGTATTAATTATGAAGAACTGGTGAAATAGTTTTATTATTACATTAAACTGCATTTATGTTGTGGTTTGAAGTAATATTAAAGTGACAGATTAGAGCTCAAGACTATGGATTACAACCCAGCTCTGTCACTTCTAATGCTGTAACTTATTATGAACTCCTGAACAAAAAGCCAATCAATTATTTATTTATTTAATTTATTTTTCATTTAGGAAAAGCATCATCAAGTTCTGATAATCATTTGAATAGTTGCATGCTGATATAATTATTATTATACGAGGCACAAGAAGTAGACATGAAAAACGGATTAATTAAGTAGACATGAACAGAGATGGCAACTGCTTGATTCTGTTGTAAATGTAAATAACAATTCCTTGTATCTAAATAAATTGTTTCATTACAAGAAATATCTCACACATTGATTCAGCAATAGCTTCATTATTAAAAATAGATTGATTGTTTATTCAGTGTTTTCTTTTTGACTTTTTCATTTTTTGTTTGTTTGTTTTGCTTATGTTATATTTTTTTCTGCTTTTTATTAACAATATTTCAGTTATTATTTTGTAAATTCCACTCATTTAGCTGCTTCTGAAAATATATATATCTTACTAGAACAGTTTTCCTTATACTGTTTTCTTGAATACACACTGTGCTTTCGAATTTTAATTCAAACTATTACAAATTCTTTTCCCAAATGCTCTTTCCTTATATAACATTTAGTCCTACAAAAATGGTTTAATAAATATCTTCTTTTCCCTACATAGTATGAATATATATTTCTTATTTGTATTTCCATTATACTACTCTTTTAAGCAGATAAAAAAATGAATAAGTTAATGAAAAAAAGAAATTAACTAATTTTGTTTCTAAAACAAAAACAAAAAAAAAATCAAATAAAGTGATATTTTAATATATAAATAAATAAAACTGAAAAAGATTATATAACAACAAATATTGTATTATTTAATACAAAAAAGCCTCTTGATATTTTATTATCCTCCTCAGTGTAACATTTGTATTATTGTGAACATTGCAGACTATTATGCATAGTGACATTTAGATTTTGTTTTCATAATTTCGCCCTCTTCCTTCTAATGTATTTTTTTTTTTTACAGTAATATATTTATAAATCTTAACACAGGTAATGAAATATGATAATTTTTGCATGTATCTAAATTCTTTGTTAATGTTAGTTCTAGAAATTTATTTGCTTTAAATAAATGTTGAATAAAGCAACTACGTACATATTGTGGTTTTATGTGGATTCTTTTTATTTTTGTTCTTTTTATTCCAGTTTATATCTTTTTAAAAACTAACAAAGTATCTCTTTCTGTAATATTTTTTATGATCAGTGAAATAAATATTAATTTGTTATTTTTTTTAATTATCTGACTAATGGTTTTTACAATTTCTATTATATCTTTTTTCTTTAAAACAGAGGCACAAAGAATATTAATGATGTAATGTTTAGTGGTTTAATCCTTTTTCTTTCTAAATCCAAATTCATTCAAATTAAAACTCATCTAAATCTATTAGATATCTTTCCATTCAAATCTTTAAAGAATAATTAATTGTGCAAATTAGAAAATGAACTAACTGTTCAGTGCTTTAATTTGCTATAAGTAGAATCATAAATTGTTGGGTTTGACTGAATTGCAGGATTCAGACTCAAACCAACAGTAATATCAAAAATTATGAACCCTCACAATTTAATATGTTTAATTTATTAGAAAAAATATACATACATATGACAAAATCAATAAATATAAATTTGACGTATACCTTAGTCAATAATGAGTTGGTCGTGCCAAGTGACTGGATTCACTTCCAGCTGTATATATTAGCTTGCCTCGTGAGTTCTAGTCTCAACTCTTCTGACTGTACTGGACAGCTTGCCTCAAGTTTGTAAAATGACTCTTCTGGCTGTACTAGACAGCTTGCCTCAAGTCTGCTGTAGTCATAGTGGCTTCCAGTCCTACTGGACTTGCCTCACTGCTAGATGTATCGGTAGTGAATCTGTTGGAAGTGGTTTTAATGGAGAACACGTTCAATCGTTCAGGTAGACAAATTTTCTCTCTTTTAAGAGCGCATACTATCATTTAGGTTAGGCAGATATTCCTTGACTTGCCTCCAAAAAGGTGACTATTTATTGCCAGATTCCGTACCTTATTGACAGCAATCGATTCAGAGAGCCTAACTAATGGTATGATTTTATTTACATTTACACATTGGTCATATTTGTTTTTATCCTTTTGGCCATGTTGATACATTGGTTAGCGGCAATGAGTGCTCAATCTGATTAGATAAAGAAGAAATCTGGACTAGTCCTCTTCTGAAGGCAAAGTCAGATACGACATAAATACTAAAAGTTTAACCGCTTGGTTACTCACTCAAGCCATGAATTATTTTTCAAATGTTGATTAATTTTTTTCGAACTTTTTTTCTCAAAGATCTTTTGCAGTGCATTTGGAATTATTTCATTCTTCATTTCATCTATAACTACAGTTTTTTATTACTAATTATTTATTTTTATCCTATTTATTTTAGTTTCTCTTGCAAAGACTAATGAAATGTGTATGTACATATATGTATTAATGTATATATATATATATAGTCTTTTCATATATGTTACGCTTTATAATATCTTACCATTCATTATTTTAATAATTAATTGATTCATTACTAAACTATTTTTTTTTTCTTACTATTTAATTTTATATAAATTCCTCATACATCTCCGTTTTTGTGATATTTTGATTTGTGTTTTTTTTCTCGCAAATTTTTATAACTTTTTCTAAGTCTAAATAGTCTCTTGTTTTTTTTTTTTTATACAATGGTTTTGTTTTTTATTTTTATTTTACAGTATTACTAAATTTAATTTTACTAAGATTTACTTCATTGATATTTATGTGTGAATTGTTTTATTATTTGATATTTTTGACTTTTGTTTAAATATATTATTATAGTGATAGGATGACCCGATTGATGTAATTAAAAATTAGAATATGATGATTAAAAAAAAAAAATTCTTTTAATTAAATTTATTTTCAAACATATACAAAATAGATCACAAAATCATTAGAAGTTTATCTTATTTACTATAAGTGTAGATAGTTCACATTTTGGCTTCATTTTCATTGTGTCCATTTTTTTTTTTTTAAAAAAAGAAATGAAACTTCATTTCTTCATATATTTGTCTTTAAAAGTAAATTTTATCTTTTAGCATATTATCTGTACTTCAGGGCTGTAATATCCATTTTAAGTATATTATTAAATATCGATATTTAAAAATCTCTGATTACCTTAATCTATTCAGCATAGGGTTTAATATGTAGAATAGATGGATGATTGCTATCATGGAGTATATTCTGCAGTTAACAACAGTACGTATAGGTATGTACTACACATGAGTACACACACTAGAAAGTATATGCATTCGTGAGTAGTAGCAATTGAATCTGATCTATGATTTTTATGTTCAAATTCTCCCAACGTTTTTGACATGTTACTGTGGAGATAGGAATGAACAAAAACCTACAAGAAATTATAGTTTGTCCAGTGATTTAAAAAATATCTACATTTTATTGTAAATTATGTATATACAATAACTAAAAGTTGCGAGTAATTAAAAGTTGGAATACAGTATTTAATCATCTTATACAAGGCGGATAGATGTCACTATTGTAGATTATAAAGCTGTGTTATCTAATATTTGTTTGATGTACAAATATATAAAAATTATATTAAGTTGAAATAATTTACTATTATTTTATAGGTTGAACTTCAAGAAGTTAGGAAAAGGAACAAGCAGCTATGTAATATTATTGCACAAGGAGAGAGTAAGTGATAAATTTCAGTATGTTAAAAAAAAATCAAAAGTTATTAATTTTCAAATGTATAATTTTTTTATCAACATTATTAAACTATGATATATTGTATCTCAAAATCATTAATAGTTTTAGAGATTTGAAGCAATTTTCATTTCACATTTGCCATTTGTAATGTTAAAGGTTTAAATTTGACTTTTAAAGCTCATAAATTATTTTTATTCACACATGATTGTTAATTTAATTTTATAACTACTTAAATTTTTTTGCTTTAATAGGAATTCAAAATCTTAAGCAATCTATTACTTTTATTATTCTTTATTTGTTTATAGTTTTGGTTAATCTACAGTTTTCATTGGAGTTAATTTTTAATTGTTTTTAATTCAAACAATTTAAGAAATGGCTCTGATGAAGATTGTAGATTAGTCGAAACTGTAAGCAAATGAAGGATTATAAAAATATTTAATATGCTTAAGAATTATATTTTTTAAAGATTTTAAAGAGTAGCGGCTGGTCCCTAGGCATTTTAGTACCCCCAGAAAAAAATTAATTATTACATTTGTGCTTGAAAATATCAGTAATATAACAGTCATTCAATAAGATGTGATATGTTGGAAATGATGGAAATAGTCCAACATATCACATCTTATAATATACCATCATTACAAACTTTCAGACAAACAACAGTTATTCAATGTTTTGTATAATTGTTATGTAAATATGATTGATTAAATTATTTTAAAAAATAATTATTTTAAATATTGTTTGAGATTCTATTCAAAGGCGCTGCTAAAGGTGGCATTGCCAGAACTTCATATGAATTTCAGCAAGTTCTGCCGAGATTCATTTGCTCTTAACAACGTGCATAACTAGCACCATGGAATTGCCCATTGTCACAATGTCAATAGTTATTTGAGTGTGGGTCTGCTTATCCATTCTGATTTCTCTTTGGAGTGAATGAAATTTCCCAATTGTCATGACATGAAAAAATTGAAATAAAAAATAAAGGTCAATCTACTCCAGATATTATTATTTGTCAGACTGCAGATAGTAAAAACAAAAAAATACATTAGATTTTTTAACAATGATTGGTATGGAAAAATAAAATGGCTGTGTAGTTGCAACCTTAGAAATGCTCTGGTTTGTTTTGGCAGTGATACTGTAATAAAGCACCTCTGCATAAAAATTTCACAGACTCGCTGATTTTGAATAGTCATATATGATATCTTATTTTATATAGTTACTAATATATATATATATTATTAATTTACAAACTTTTGTTGCTGAGAATGTGAATTAAATTGAAAATCGTAGTTTATCTGTATAAATAGTCTCTTGTCTTATCCAGATTAGTTATGGACATCTAAAATTTTTAAAGCGCTTAATAATAATTATGATTTCAATCTTTTTAGGACACATGCACTCAGTTATTTTTTTTCCATTACACTGACAGTCAGTTGTTCTTTATTTACCATATTGTTGAAACTATAGTTATTTAGTTGTACATTTGTCATATTTAATCTTGAAACAATGCAACATTCTAGAATTTAGTCAATTATTTAAGAATCAGAAATTATAATTGTCAGATTACAATAAATTAGTTGAAAAGTGGCAATCATTACATCAATGCTTTTTTAAATAAACAGATATAAATGTTATTAAAACAGGCAAAACTCTCCATACAGTATTGCCACTCAGTGCAAGCCAGAGTAATCAATGGATGCCAGAAGGCTTGTGCATAAAATTCCCATCTAGTGCCTACTCATCCAATATCCCCAGACTAGTTTCTGGCTTGTGGCCTTCGTCAGTGAGGAGCTTTGGATTTAAGAAATGGTGATCATGTGATGTTTATTGGCTTAGATATAAATGTCATTAACTAAACGTAAATATTTAATGTAGTTATGTTTTATATATAGGATTTTGAATTAAATCTGTATTGATTATATTTTAATCTTGTCATTTCCTAAAGTTGCTATTTGGGATGCGGTTCATGATGAAAAGTTTGTCAGATTGCTTTAGGTTATTTTTTTGTAACTGTATTTTACTGATATCATTTGTGTGCATTGTTTTAATTTTTTTCACTTTAGATATATGCTTTCTAATGAACCTATTTTTAACTAGATATGCAAATCAGAATATTAAAATGTGCTCTCCTAAAATCATTATGAAATAAGATAAAAAATTATAAAATATGAGAATATGAAACCACTTTCGTGGGAATCTTTCTGTTCAGCCATGACTAGCCCTCTCACAACCCTAACTACAAATCAAACGCATTTTAACTCAAATTTAATGGTTTTTGTTTAACATTCATAAATTTGAAGAAACTATTTGACTTGATACATTTGAAAACAAATAGGAGAGATGGGAAGCTCTTTTAAGAAAATGTAATGTACATTAATTATTAATAGTGAAAATATTTGCTGATTTTGATGTTTTCAATTAAAATTAGCTTATTTCAACTGATATATGCTTTAATCTTATTTTATTTCCTCTATTTTAAAAGAGATAATTTTAGTTTCTCTAAGATTACATGTAATGATATTCTGACTAGGTAAAAATTATAATCAATTCCATTTATTTTTTATATATAAATCTTACAACAAGCATATATATATATATTGTGCCAGTCAAAACATGCTTATCCATCTAACACGAGCTGGAACTCACAAAATGTACTTCAAACCCAGTCAAGCCCGAGATTTAGGTCAGGGACCAGCCTGGATTCGAACCCACCCTCCAAGCACCAGATCTAACACCCAATGGATAACATAACAATGGTAGCACACGAGATTTAATTCTTCATCCGGCCCACTAGCAAATCGGAGAAAACAATAAGACTCATGGACTTAAACATATATATAAACAACGTAAATACTAGACATTCCACGGATAAAATCTAACATATTTAAATAATAGGGGCTTTACTAATGAATACTTATGGGCAATTAGTGAATTGGATTGATTTAATAATAAGACAGAAACTGATATATGATGAATTAAAATATATTTATTGACAATTGTTGTTGGAAAATGCACGCAGGCATTTTATTTATAAAGTAACATTACTCTAGGCCAATAATTGATACGTTGGCTATTATTTAATTGCTCCAATATTATTTAATGGAAACAAATACCCTACTATATAACTAATCACTACATTAACTTTTACCAGTTATGCCCTTTCATCATCAGTTCGTGTGGCTATTGTATGTGAAATCAAACCAAGTCTGGAGTGAAGCTTAATAATCTTAATTATAATAAATTTATTTTAACTATGGGCTTTTAAAGCGTCCCAGATAGCTTTAGATCGAACGGGTTTTCAAGATTGCTTCGGATCAACGCCGAAGACTGCATATTAGGGAGGGAAGAGTTGGCTATAACGATTTTACTAATACGCTAGGCACAAGTAAAGTATAATAATAAAGTGGCTCTGCGGATGGAAGAATAGTTTTAGGGTTTTTGTGACAAACAACGGTTTACCCAAGAACCAGTCGTCATGCTGCAAAAGGGGAACCTTTATTTGGTTCAGAGGCGGGGGACTTACGTGCTAATCTGGCCCGTAGCTCAGACTTCGCTACTGCACTACCCATAAGAGAAGATGTGCTGGCAACGCCGTGGCTCCATCTTATATATGTATAAAAAAAACAGCACAACGAGGAAATCTAAATAAGTTTCACATCCGCCAAGCCGAAGGATATTATAAATTAAATATCATATATTAAATGAACACCAGTTCATCAGCTTGATCAAAAGAGCCAACTCTTCTGTAGCATGAGAAATACGATATGCTACTGACAGGAATATATAGATACAAACTTTACTTTATCCCGTTCAATCTCTTTAGTTATCTATAACTACTAAACTTTTAAAAGGGGGGAAAGTATATTTAATAGGGGACTTACGAATACTTAACTTAAAAAAAATATACTTATGATTGCACTCCAGGCTAGTTTAATCTTTAGTAATATAATAATTAAAGGTTGAAAAGCCACATTTTATATTTATATTAATTAATTTATTAAATGACAAAATATGAATTTGGGTTTCGAAACAGCGCACGAAATGACGCTATATGAATAATAATACGAAGATTTTAAATTTATATGTTTAAAAACATATTAATAATTAAATGCACGCCGTTTCGAAACATAGGCATAACTAATAATAAATAAAATAAGCAAAAGAAAAGCAAAATATAACTGCAGTGATTAAATTATATAGCAAAACATTAATTAACACAGAAATTTACAAAAGTATTTCATATTATAGAATTTAAAGATTATTTGAAAAACAATTTAGAAAGAAGTTTCGATAATATGGTTAGCTAACCTGATTTTGAAGAAATAATGATTGTTGTTGAAATTCACACAGAGCTCTGCGATTTTAAATAATACTAAAATAGTTCTGTAGCTAAGGAGAGATTCGAGCTGGAAACGAAGGTGACTTCTTTGGTGGCTTATGGCATCTTCAATTTAGTTGGGAGACGATTTTTTAAAATAGTGTTTCTTTAGCTGGATTGAAATCGGAATGAGGGCAAATTATTTTTACGGCTTATGGCATCTTCAAATTTAGTTGGTGTAAGCTTGGTTGTTCCTTTGGCATTTGATGGATTGAACTAGGCGTTCCATCACGGGAAAGCAGCAAAATTTTGCCTGACTTTAGCCAGACATGTTAAGGTTGAACAATAATAAAACTTCTCATGTTGACTCTCTTCAAAAGTAAGATGGATTCTCTTCCCGCTTAAAATAAGGCCTATTTATATCCTTCTACTAAACTTTAACACCTTTCTGGAATTTCGTAAGCCTCGGGACCAATTGACTTTTAATTAAAGCAAAATAATATAATTCAATTTCTACAACAACTGATAAAATCTCCGAGGTGTTATATTTAATTTCCTTAAAAAAATGTATCAAAATATATAAACTATATAATTTGATTCATTTTCATTAATTAAATTCCTTTTCAGGTGTTATTACTTAGCAGAAGGAACGGTATTCTGATTTAATGAAAAAGTCTTTTGTTGCAAACAAAAATCAATCAGAAAACAGATTTTACTTTTTACCCGGGGTGCAGTCACTAATTGATCTCTTGTTTACACAAAATTCTCATTTTTAATTACAAATGGATGATTTTTATTTTACTGAAATAAATAACTTTTAACATATTTGTTCTTACATATTATTTGTTTATTAAAAAAAAAAGCAAATTTAAAGAAAATACTTTAGTTTCAATTATATATGTAAAACATTAAATCAGAAAACCGTTAAATATAATTTAAAGAAAATGTTTTACAGTATCTTTATTTAAACTTAAATATATATGAATCCTTTTGCCGTTATTCCAAGGTTTAAATTATCCATCCACATACGAATATAATAGCGAATATAATTAAGAATTGACTGAAAATTAATAAAACATTCTATAATAAATTATGAGCATTTCTCCGCTATAATTGTATCAAACCTGTCTAATTAAAGCGTGTTTCGTATGTAAATGGATGATGCAATTCAAGCGGCCATTATAGCAAAGTTTTCCCGCTCGACTTATATATTACATTTTTACATTAAAAATAGGTTCGAAATTAGTTTAGACGAGTAGGTCATTAGGTTGATGGTGAAACGGAAAGGGATTGGAGATTTCCGTTTCAATATATAAAGATGGTTTTATTTAATATATTTGTAATTGTCAAATGAACTTTGTAATTATTAATATATGGCTTTTTTTATAATTAATAATCTCAAACACAAATTCCTGTTTATCCCCCTTTCCACTAGTTTCAATTTATCTGCAATTCAAAATAAATAAATAAAAGTATTAGGAATTAATAAAACAAACAGCTATATTTTATAAATGGAGCATAGACATAATATTTCAATTATTCAAACTCATTAAAGATAATTATTTTTGCAATTTAAAGTAAAAAAACCCAAAACACTTATTTTTTTTTTGCATTATTTAGTAACTAATATTGTTTGTAGCTGATCTCAATAAGTAATTACTACCTAAATTCATCACATAGATCCAATATTTATACCTAATTTTAGGTTTTGTCATTTGAGAAAAATCTAAACTAAAATGTAAAGGTTTGTATGAAAAAATTCTGTTATTAGTAATTAATTTTTAATTAAAATAAACATTTACAGAGAAACCCTAGGCCAGACAAAAAAGGCAAAACAGCACCCATAATAAAAGCCCATGAATAACATGCAGTAAAAAAAACTGGAATTTATTAAACAACTAAGCATGCGATTGTTTTTTTATTTATTATATTTATAACTAATAGTGGTTAAACCCTTTGCTGAAGTAGCAGTTCTTTGAGCTTGTTTGCAGTTATGTATTTCATATATACATATTGATTTTCAATGCATGGAAACAGTGCAAGCAAATATGGGCTATGTTATACAATTTCTGTCATCAGCTTCATATGTTATTTTTCTGATGAGACCTTGGCAGTAGTGTAGAATGATCTTGTAAAGGTATAAAATATTTTTTTTTATTATATAATTTGTATGATTTCTGGCACTTATAGGATTATGCCAAGGTTAGTCTTAATATGTTACCACATGCTTATTGGAACTCAAGTAATCTTGAAATTGATTTTTTTTTTGTGTGACTTTAGTTTTAAAGAGGTAATTGTTAATCTTTTCATTTTTTGTTATGAATCATTATTGATATGAGATAAGGAATGTTAAGACATGGAAGTTATTATGAAAGATAATTTAGTAATAGTCCTATCTTTTTTTTATTATTTGCGCACAAACTATAGTTAGAGTGAAAATATTAATAATTATTGTGCAGATAGTATTATTTCAACAGTAACATCAAGTGGATTTTGCTTTATATATGATTTTAGTCTATTCTTTGTTTGAAATTAGTAATACTTAACAGTTGATATAGCTGATGGAGATTTCTTTGACACCAGTCCTGTGAGCCTGGTATTCTGGTTTACTATTCACATATTTACTACTGTATATTATATCTATTATCATATTTTCATAGTGAATTAAGGGTACTTAAATGCTGTAATTCATATAAAATATAGAATTTAAATAAATCATAGGATATAAAATAAAATATCTTTATATAACAGCAATACTTGTATATATATATTGTAACACCAGCGAGATATATATGTATATAACTGCATACATACATTTTACATGTTTTATAATTCAGAATATAAAATCGGATTTATTAAAAAAGAAAATCAAATAAAATAATTTAAATCTATTTCAGAAGTAGATTTTTTAAAAAATGCCATTTTGTAGAATAAAAAGATTGCATTATATTGTTTTCTTTTAAAATAGAAAAGTTTAATGTTGCGAGTGAGCAGGTGGGGGGATAATCTAAAATCAAAAGATTTTAAAAAACTCCTTTTTAAAAAATCAGAATAAAATTTTGTTTGTAAAAGAAAACTTTCGCAAATGTATTAAAAGATTACTTGCTGATAAAGAAAAAGTAAAACTAACAATTGAATTAATTAAAAAACTATGTAAACTATCGATGAGATAGTAGATTAATCTAAGCAAAAGATTAGATTACGTGGAATGTAAAAATCAATTAGATTAACGAAATGTAAAGATAATTAAAAAACAGAATTAAGTTACGATCAAAATTAAAAATAATGTTAAGATAAAAATAAACAATGAGAGAGAAGGGTATATAAAGTTATCACTGTCTATTGTTATTCATTCTGGTCTTCATTTTGTGTGTTACATTATTTCTCGAGAGATCCAGAAATCTAAAGACAGAATATAGCTATTCATCACTGCTGTGTAAAATGTCATTGCAGAAGCTGCAGATCTAGCAAAAATGTGTTGATAGATTGTCTTTAGAAGTGTTTGACTGGGCTTCAGACCCCAAAGTCCTCCGCAAATCAACTGTTCTTGCCTGAATCCTCACTGGAAACTAATGCCAAAATGGTTAAATAGAGGCTGCCGCAACTCTCTCCAATTGCCAAGACAAAGAATGGAAAACAAGCTATGAAATCATCGATGGAGACCAAAAAGCCAATTATTTGGAATTGACAATCATGAAAACCTAGGTAAAGACATTTTAATACTTGTCTATAGACTTATATTTATTTTAAATGAACTTTAATTAATGAAGGACTGTTATAAAATTTGCTTAAATATTATTTGGTCTATTCTCTCTCTCTCTTGTCACTGCATCATTATTGATTTAAGAGTATAGTTATTTTTATGTGTTAAGTAAATGCGCTGGAACCTGGTTAAGAGTATTAGCTAGCCATGGGATATTTCAAGCACTGGATTGTGTGCCTGTCATCTGAAGCATGCTGACTATATAATCTATGGTTGGCTGGCACCTGAGGTTGATCCTCAAAATAAATAAAATGCTTTGGATAGCAGGGTTTGAATCCAGCAGTCGAGGTGGGCCTCGGTCTGGAAATGTGACCATGTTATGCTTTGCATAGCTCGATCTGACCATGGGTATTATTGATGGCTGTGCTACCAATGGTATTCTTCCCTCTTCTTAAAGGGCTGGTCTGTTCCCATGTTTTTTTAAAATTATTATAAAAGTGATTTAAACCCACTTAAACCTAGCAAGAGCTTACTTCTTCGGACCCGTGTCAATATATATAATAATAATAATGCAGAAAAACTTTTTTCAGCAAATACTGATTTTTGTTTTTTTTAATATGTTGGAATTATTTTACAATTTAAATCTACATTGCATACATAGCAACTATGTATACAATGTAGAAATTGTAAGTAAAATAATTTCAAGACATTGAAAAAGGCAAAAATCAATATTTGCTGAGTATATTTTATATTATATTGTATGATTGATTTAAATATGTAAAAAAAGAACATGATGGATTATACTTGTTTCCATTTTTGATAATCATCTAAAATATAGAATATATAATAAAAATTTTTACAAGTCAGACTTGGAAGTTTATTTTAATAAAATGTACAAGTTGAGCCAAAAGTCTTTAAAAAGTTATTTAAAGGAAAAATTAAATCTGCAAATCTGTTATATCCAATTTGAATATGTATTTAAAAATAAAAATAAAATTATCACATTGTTAATAAATTTTAGTATGAACAAAGTTGAGACAAAAATTGACATTACACTGTTTTCACAATGAATGTCATCATTATTTAATAATTCCATTTATTGGATTTTACTGTAACAATAGAGATTATTTGGAAAATGCTAACTAGTTTTTAAAATATGACAAATATTTTTGCTCCCTTCCTCCCTATTTTCAAGTATAATGTTATGTCTTTGTTTTTTAGTGAAAGGAAAAGTGGATATTTTAATGCAGGTAGAAGAATTAACAACTGTTAAAGATGAATTAACAGAACAGGTAATTTATGTTTTGATATTTGTTATCAATAATGTGTAATTATTTTTAAATTATTGTGAATATAATTATGTTTTTTTTATTACTTCTGCAATTTCAATTATAAGACAATAATTCATTGACTAATAGAATTGAAACTCTTCTACGTGCATCTGTGGATGTATATTTTTATTTTTAAAAAGCACACATTATTTTCTCACACACATACATTCTCTTCTTTGAAGCTGAAATTTTGATGATTCTTTTATAATCAAAAACAAAAGTATTATCTGTATTATTTTCTATGATGCTGTTGTTCCCAACTAATTTTTAATAACAAATCTCTTAAGAGTAATTTTTTTCATCTACTGGATGATTGAGATAACTGCTATTGGAAGTTTATGAGTAAGCTGAAAAAGTTGTGTGATATTTTGTTCATAAAACCCGTAACTTGGAAACATCAAGTAAATTCATAAGTATTTGCCATTCTGTATTCAGGCATTTATTTGATTCGATTCATTTTTTTTTTTTTTAATCTGACTTATCTTTGATGAACTCTTTTAATTTGGAAATCTCTACCATATATTTTGTTATATGAATTATTAAACTAAAGTACTAGTAAAAGTACTGGTAAAATAATTGCTTAGATCTGATATTAAGTTATAGAGAAAATTAAAAATGACAGTTATATATGATTTTAATTATGAAGTAAAATTCTATGCCAAAACACTAAATATATCTTTACTTAAGTCAATAAATTTAGAATTTATTTCATGATCATAATCCATGGAATTGTTGGATAGTGAGCATTGCATGCTAAATTTGAAATTGGCATTGATAATTAATCCTATTCTTTTCTAATAATTATAAGTAGATGTTTTATGATTGAATTTTTGGTTTTGATGAGACTATTCCTGAACTTTGGAATTCTACTTTTCATTTCATTGAATACTAAAGTTTCACTTCCTATTTATTTCTTGACCAAATTACTAAAGTTCCATTCAAAATGATAGATTGCTTTCATCTTGAATATTGAAAAATGTTATTAACTATAAGACTGTGCCATCTAGTGTCCATGATTATTCAACCTTATAACAGATGGCTCTGGAGTAGCAAAGAGAAATGTTGTAGATTATGAAATTCCATTCTCACAAGTAAGCATCAGAAAATATTTTCCTAATACAGGTTACTATTTCATTTTGGCTCTTCATCAAATAATTTCTGTTTATGAAGTCAGCACTGTATAATATATCTTAACTATTAACATTGGTAATATATTAAACCTGAAATCCTTTTGTTTTTTAAAATCAATACTATATTAACAAGACAAAATATCTGAATCATAGATTAATGAATAATAACATAAATTGCTTCTTTTAAAAATCTGTGATAAACTTTCCAAAGTAAATGAATATTTCAGTGGAATCATTGCTGATGAAACCCTTTTGAATTGTAAAAGATTAACACAGTACAAATAACTTGTTAAACTTTAACTATCTATCACTATCAATTTTGAGTGCAGATGATCTGTCAGTAAATCTGAAGTAGTACAGTCTATCCAGGATTCTTGTGTATAGGGGTTTCCTAGTTTTGATTTTCTCATAGGATTACGGCTTTATTTGGGAAGAGTCCCCTTCTGAATCATTAGAAATCAGTTACTCAGAACTTGAGAGATATCTCATTTAAATTGAAAATGATTTAATTGGATGAGGAAATTATATTTTCTTTTCTAAAAATAGTTCAATATTATATACATTTATCATTGATGCCGTAAGACCCTACATTCTAATGAATTACTTACAAACTTTTATTTTACTGCATGGTTATTAACCTTTGTAAAATATAATTAGCTACATTGGTTTTAATCAATTAAAAAAAAAATTTAAAAACAGAATCTTTTCATTATTTAATGATTTTAAAATTATTATCTTATTATTTTAGAGTCTTTTAAAATGTGTGAAGTCATTTATTTTATTATTTTTTAAATAAATAATAAATGTTCAATATTAGTTGTTGCTGTTACTTTTATATTTTAGGGATTATTTACTTTTCAGGTGTCTGTTCATATGTTTTAAGAATGTGTTTGCAGATAAATTTTAAGTATGTTTTAAAAAAATAATATACATGTAAAAAAAGAGAATTAAAGTTGGATTAGTGATACCATGTGATTATATTTAATTAAAAAACATAAAATTGATCTATTCTAACGATTTTAATGAGCATGTAAATAATTTTACAACTTATCAAATATATAACACTAAGAATATAAACCTATTCACAGAAGAACTAGTCCAAATACATTACTAAGTTAATTCACAAGTTAAATTAGTAAAGGATTATTCAAATGAACTTGTGAACAATATAACTAACAAAAAATGGGTGTCATTTACAAGTTCATTAAATGATTCTTCAGGAATCTGGCTTGTCAATTATCTTAATAATGTATTTGGACTTGTTTGTTGTGTGAATAGGTTTACTTGAATCTACAATTGAGTAATATTAATCATTAACTGAATTTAAAGTTTATAACTGTGCTAGGAGTAATATGATAATTTCTAGCTCAATAAATGTTTAACAATAATTACTATTATATTTACTTAAAATGGATGATGTCAAAGATATAAGTGTAGGAAATTTGATATTTCTTAATCAAATTATATTAGTTTATTATTGTTGTAATGTGATCTAAAATGATTTCTTAAGTTATTTCTAAGCATAGGCTATATGCCTAGAAATATTCTTAGCCAAGTTAAACATTTTTTGTTTCAAAAGCACTTATATGCTACAATAAACTATTACTGAATTATTTCTCTAGCTCTCATTTATTTTTTTCCCCTATAGATCCATGATCTTGTTCTCATATTCAGCAATTTTGTTATTATTACCAATGTTCTTCTTATTGACTCATTGTGAAAATAAGATATAAGATGTACTAATCATTATTCTGGAAGAGAGTTGCTATTAAAATTTTTATTATTATTTTAATTATCAAGATTTTCTTTTAACTTTTTTTTTTTCATATAGGTGTCAAATTTACATGCCTTACTTGAACAGGAGCGGTCTAAAGTCCATAGTATGAAAATTGAGTTAGCCAAATATCAGGTACTTTAGAAGTAATTTTTAAAATATTGTTATGAATCTCCTGTAAGTTGTTACTATTTTATTAATGTTCTTATTTTTATTATTACTACAGTGAAGTTGCAAACTGTGCTATATTTTGTTCCAAGCTCCCTTGCTTTCAGTGTATATTGATAAACAATCATTAGAATAAAATATGTATATTTATTGAATTGCAAGTGTATAGTACTTTTAAACATCATCATCATCAACCATTATCAATCCACTGCAGGATGGTCTCTCCAAGTTTAATCCATCTTTTCTGATCTTTAGCTTCTCTTCTCCACATCACCCCTGCACACTTTCTTATTTCATCCATCCATTTCACATGTGGTCTCTTTCTGGGTCTTTTACAATCTCTTGGAACCCTGTTTAAAATTTCAATTGTCCATCTGTTATCATTTCTTCTAGCAATATGTCCAGCCCAACTCCATTTCAATGTTTTAATTTTTTCAATGAGGTCAGTAACACTTGTTTGTTCTCTTACCCATACATTGCGTTTTCGATCTCTTCTTGTTACTCCCAACATACATCTCTCCATACTTTTTTGAGTGGTCTGAAGTCTCTGTATTGCTCTTCTATTAAGTGTCCAAGTCTCAGATCCATAAGTAAGAACTGGTAAAACACATTTGTTAAAAACCTTCCTTTTCAAACACATAGGCATATTTCCTTTTAGTATCAAGTTATTTTTACCAAAAGCACTCCAAACAAGTTTAATTCTATGATTAATTTCCTCCATTATGTTTCCATCTGTATTAATAATCTGACCAAGGTATTTGTAACTGTTAACTTCTTCTAATTCATCATAATCAGTCTTTATTTTCATATTTTGAGCAAATCGATTAAACATTGCTTTACTCTTTTTAACATTTATCTTTAGTCCTACTTTCATCTGATAACTCCTGCAACATTTCCTGCAGCTCTGAAGCATTATTTGCAAAAACAACTACAACATCTGCGAAATCTAAATGACTTAAATAATCTCCATTTACTTTCACTCCTTTACTTTCCCATTTTAATACACAAAATACTTCTTGCAACATTGCTGTAAAAAGTTTTGGAGATATGGAGTCACCTTGTCTTACACCTTTCTCAATGTTGACTTTCTCAGTATCATTATGTAATCTAATTGTTGCTGTTGCATTTTTATAAATATTCTTTAAAATATGACAATATCCTGGATCTATATTTTGACGATCTAATGCTTTAATCACTGAAGAAATGTTTATAGAATCAAATGCCTTTTCATAATCTACAAATCCAAAACATAATGACAACTCATATTCATTTGTCCTTTCTATACGTGGATATGATCTACTGTACTAAAACCACTTTTAAATCCAGCTTGTTCTCTTGGTTGGTGGAAATCCAATGTTCTCTGTAGATGAGTTGTAATTATCTTGGTAAAAATTTTATATAAAACTGATAAAAGGCTGACAGGTCTGTAATTTTTAATATCTTCTTTATCACCTTTTTTGAATATTAATATTATTACTGCATTCTTCATTTAGACATTTGGTGTATAACTTCGCTAAAATTTTTTCTATTTCTTCACCTGCTTCTTTTAATATATCAATTATAATTCCATCATTACCTGGAACCTTTCCTTTCTTCATACATTTAATTGCATGTCTCACTTCTTCATTTAAAATTCTGGGCAATTCAGAAGATGTAATAGATATAGGAGGTACTTGTTCTTTATTACTATATAATTCTTGATAAAAATCTTTTACCAATTTCATGATGTCATCTCTCTTTTTAGTAATAATTCCATCTTTTTTTTTTTATTGCAGATATAAATTTTCTACCAATACCAAAATGTTGTTTTACATTCTTGAGACTTTTATTTTCTTCTACAGCTTTCCTTGCTAGTTCACAGTTATACTTTCTTATATCATTTTCAACTCTTTTCCGCACCATTTTACAAAATTCGAGATATTCAATCCTTTTTAATGCATCATTTTTGTATATCTTCATATTCCTTCTTTTCTTCATAAATTCTCTAGTCTCAGTAGAATTTATTGGTCAATTGCTGCTTTTTTCTACCAGCTATCTTTGTTGCAGTTTTTAAAAGTGTATCAGTTATTTTCATATTAATTTCATTCAAATCTGAATCATGTTCAAAATCTAATACTTGAAACTGATTTGTAAGTTCTAATTTGAATTCATTAGAATGTTTCTGAAGATTAGGAATATCAACTGTAAATATTGTTTTTCTTAATAATTTTTGTCTCTCTAGTTTTACATTAACACATATCTTATACCTTACTAATCGATGATCACTTCCTGTGTTAAATTTATTAAGAACATTACAATCTTGAAATATATATTTCCTGTTAGTCAAAATATAATCCAATTCTGCTGTACCTTCATTTGGATGCTTTCATTTTCATTTCCTTTTAACATTTTTCTCAAAAAAATAATTCATAATATAAAGTTTTTCTTTTTCTGCAAACTCCACAAGTCTATGTCCTCTCTCATTTCTATTACCATAACCAAAATTACCTACAGCACTTTCATCTTTCATTTGTATACTAATTCTAGCATTAAAGTCTCCCATAACAATTTTAAAATGTTGTTTACTCTGATCAAAAGCCTTTTGTAGATCCATATAAAAATCTTCTACTATTTCATCACTATGAGAACTTGTTGGGGCATAAACCTGAATTATCTGCATTTGGTATCTGCTATTAAGTTGTATAACTAATCTTGCCATTCTGTCCGATACCCCATCAATCTCCACAATATTGTTCTTCCACGTTTTATTTATAATGAATCCTACTCCACTTGTATTTCCAATATTTGTGCCTTTATAAATCAATTGTCTCTTCACCTTTTCTTCTAACTTCACAAAGTCCAGTTCTTCTTCTAATTCTTGTAATCTTCCTTCACTTGAAAGTGATCTGCAGTTGTAAGTACCTAAATAAAAAGTCATCATCAAATGGCAGCCTGGCTCTGCAATCAGGGGATTCTTAGCATCCTCCGCCTACGGCCACCAACCGCTGCCTTGGTTGGTGACTTTACAGCCTCCTGGAAATAAGATCATGCTTTATTTTTGTCTGTCATAATTGTATATATGTATTGGAAAAATATTTATCATTTACACAAATATTCATTCTGCCTTATCAGGCACTGAGAAGAAAGACCATGGTGTTTCTTGATCTTAAACTCAGAGGTAAAAAGCCAATAAACTCACCACGCTGGCTAATGCGTGTTGGTGAGCAGCCCATCCTTGTTCATATACTATATGAATAATCACATAGTAATAACAGCTGCAACGACAAGAACGTATGGAGTTGACATTAGGAATTTGCCTGCTTGGTTCCTTTAAGGCCTCCAAGAGGAATCAAAGGGTCTTCTTTCAGTTAATAGCAAACTCCTTTCTGCAGCCTTTTAAACATACACCTTTATATATTAAAGATGCTTTTTATATATATATAATAGTAATATAAATCAAGATTATAGTATAAACAAAATTTTAAAATAATAATAATATAGTTGTTAATAACAAAGTGAGACACCACATTTATATATATTTTACTAAATGTGTATTTATTCATACACTCATTGAAGCAATAAGAATAAGAAAAAAAAACCTAATTATCATATTTTTATTTTTAAAATAAAGTTAATAATGAAATGTCGAACTTTTGTTATCAGTAAACATGCTATGGACAATATATATATATATATTTTCAATAACTTTTTTCTCTTATAGCAACATAATAATGATTTTGTTATCAAGAAATTCAAATCTTTCTAATTATTTTCATATTTTTAAAATGGTTTGTAAAATTTAAGATAAGAAACTTTTATTGCACAAAATAGAGCACATCAAATTCAGAAAAGTTAATTAAAGGAAGAATAAAATATATATGCTTTCAATATAAACCGAAAAAATTATATGTATATATAATTGCATATGGCGCTCAGAGGAGAAAAAATGGCTGGCAAATATCATAAAATTTGCGTTTTTTAATGGTTTTCTCTGTTTATTTATATATATATTTGGATAAAGTATAATTGAAATCATGTAGTTAGATATAGCGTAGTTTGTGGCTTATTCCTATTTCTGCTATATTTGCCTACTTTTTTTTTAAAAAATTTTAGAATAATACTTAATAGTTGATTTTAAAGCAGTAATCATCATTTTGAAGCTGTATTAATTATTTTGATAATTAAATTTAGCTAGTCTTAAATTACCACGAAATTAAAATTAGTTTAAATTAGTTAATGTTTTTTGGTATTTCTACATATCTTAAAATTTTAATTCATGAAACATTAAAATAAAAAAAAAGCCAACATGCGACTATTTGATTGTCTCTTTGTTTATTAAAACTGATCTTTATATTGTAACAGTCAAGTTTGTACATTCGCGCAACAGAATTCAGAATCCAAGCAAAAGAGACCGAAGCTGACCAGACTAGGACTGTGACATCCCAAGTCCGACCACACTTCAACTCGTAAGCCAGGATTCCAAGACTCAAGACCCTACGAATGACCACCTTGAAATTACACGTAGTATACCTCTTTCCACACGGCCGACATAGGTCAGGGAGACGCAATAAGACTGATAAATAAAAGAAAGGTTCTTAATTTTCTAAAATATGTCACTAATTTAATTTAACTTAATGCGTAGTTTTCACATATATAGACTATAAGTAATAATTAGAATTGGATTGAATTAGATCAATAACGAGACAGAGAACGAAATACATTAAACTAATTATACATTTATTTACAATTCTTCTATCCATATTTCATTTATTTACAATAGTATTTCAGCGTAGAATGTACACAAACAGTGGGTAATTCAAAATAATTTTATATAAATAATTTCATTAAATTTTCATAAATGGGTTTAACATATGCCCATCTTATGAATTGCTTTACAACTGATACATATTTAATCACTACGTTATGTCTATAAATCTAGTTAAGCCAAATCCTATTACATTTGTGGCTGGTATATAAATAATTATATTGAACTTTGATTATGAATTCATTTACTAAAATATACAATATAACTTAATAATGAGCGCATAAACCAGCTCAAGTAATGATCGATCGAACATGGCTTTCGAGAGAAAATTTCAGAATGCTGAAAGCGTTATGTTAAGGTGGGAGAGTTGGCTGCATAAGATTTTACCAATGCGCTGTGGCCCAGGTAAACAATAATAGGAATAGTTGCTCTGCGGATGGATGAAATAATTTCAGGGTTCTTGCGACAAACGCCGGTACCCTATAAACCGATCGCAATGCTGCGTGAAAGGAACATTGTGTTCAGGAAATGGCAGGGGACTTACGTGCTAACCTGGCTTGGCTCAGGCTTCGCTGCTGCTGTACCCTATAAGAGAAGATGTGCTGGCAACGCCGTGGCTCCATCTTGAGATAAGTATATTACGTATAGCAACAAAACGAGAATATTTTTATAAAATAATATCACATCCGCCAAGCAAAGAATAGTATATTTCATACTATGAAATACGAGTTAATAGCATATTAGTTCTATCAAATTGGGACCATCTCTTGCATAGCCTGGTAATAAACGTCTATGCTACGAAAGGGAATATTACTACATCTGTACTTTGACATGCTCGATCTATTAAGTTACTTATAGATAATAAATATTTAAGGAGGGAAAGTATATTTCTATGGACTTAAGAATTTAAATGTCAAATATACTTATAAATACGATCAAGGCTAAATTTAATTCTAAATAAAACTATAAGGTTAAGTTTTTAATTGGTTGATTAAAAGAGCCACATTTCATATATTAAATCATTTAAATAATAAAAAAATAGGATTTTGAAACAGCGCAGAAAGTTGATGCTATAAACAAATTACGCGAAGATTTTCAAATAATATTTTCTTAAAAAGATGAAATTAAGTGCCCACTGTTTCGAAATATTGGCATATAAAATATAATAAGCATTTAAAATAAGCAAAGAAATATAGACACAACCGCAGTGATATAACTTTAAATTAGACACTTAGAATGTACTTCAAATAAAAGGAAAATATAAATTAGTCATGATTATTTAAACTTTAACAACATGAAATTTTGATAGCAATTGACATATTTAAAATATTAATTAAATGGATTTAAGTTTTGGGTACATATTAGTTTTATAATTATTTTAAAAAGAGAGTTAGCTAACGTATATAGATATATTTACATAAAGAATTACACAGAATTTTACAGAGCTCTGCAGTTTGAAAAATAAAACGGTACCGGTATTATTTATCTGGACTGCAAGTTCTTGGCTGTAGGTTTGGTGAGTTTGACTGGGCGGCTGGTGGAATCATCTTTTCCATTATGTTAGGCTTGTCTCTTCTATCGGCATGATGGTGGTTTAGGCATTTCGACGAGAGAAACCCCATTCTCCCGCGGAGTAACAGCAACAAGATGCCTGCTTTTAGCCGGACATGTTAAACATTAACAATTGTGAAGACTGGCTGCAATTATCACTAACAATATGGCTGTCCTTTCCTTGTTAAAAATACAGAGTTATTATATCTTTTCCTTATCGGAATCTATCGCCTCAAGACTCACTAAACTCAGGAATTTAATTAAATATTTTTCAATTTATAATCCAGATCTTAGATAACTTATATTAGAAACATTCCATAAGCTATTACTATAATTAAGATTTTTCGTTGCAAACAATTGTCCAATTTAGATTTTAAAATAACTTAATCTTATCTAAGGAGATTTTAATTAGTAAATTTTGAACTAGTTTTACTTTTTACGAATTCCAGGTGTGGTCGTTAATGACACTTGTTTACAACCAGAAATCTTTTTAATTACTTGACCAGCTTTTATTTTTAATCTTACATATAATAGAAACTCTTTTTTAAAACGCAAACCTTTTTACATATTTATTTAAAATAATTTACAAACATATTTTGATATAGCTTTTAAATATATTTTCGAGAAACTTTTCCCTGAAATATATTTAAAACAAGAAATCTTTTAACAATTTTTAAAGATATTCAATATTATTTTTAGATAATGGCTTTTACATATTTTAAAATCATGTCTTTCTTCTATATAGCACAGATTATATATCCACATACGAAATTACAATATTAAACAACAAAATGAATAATTTACTCTTAACTTAAATAATATAACGAATATTTTTAGAAATATTAAATAAATTTAGTACGCTATAATTTTACTAATCCTATCTAATTATAGCGTTGGTTCGCACGTAAATATATAATACTGTTTATACAGACATGAGCGAATTTTAAATTTATTAACATTTAAATAGGTTTGAACTTAGCACAGACGAGTGTGTCATTAGGTTTGATGGTGAAACGATAGGGGCTTGGAAAGTTATCGTTTCAATATATATTAATAAATGTATTCTATATCTTTGAGTTTGTAGTATATTAGTCAGCCCTTTCTCCTTCTGTGCTTATAATGTGATTTTAAATTTGTGGGAATGTGGAATTTTTTTTTAAGTAGCTGAAGATCTTCTAAAAAGCTTAGGATTTTTTTCTTGTAGCTAACCTTAGTCATTTCAGTTATTTAGTGCTTGGTCAGTCAATAGAAAATTAACAGTTTTTAAGCAAAGACTAAAGCAAGAAAAGAAAACTAAAAATTCTTACCAGTCAATAGTTGTGTACTTTGTTCTTTTTCATTGTTACTCTAAGATGTAAAGGCCTTAGCTCTTTTGTATACTACAGGATATTTTACCTATTGTTTATGTTCTGTATACATACTATATATCCATGAGAGATTTTTGGATACTATTTCACATTGGTCACCATCACCACTATCATCTCTGATAGAATTATAAGGATGTAAATTGCAAATTGAAGTACTCTGAATGCTTTAACAAAATCCAAGCAATCCTATTTTAATGTGTTGTGTATTCAACTATGATGCTGAATGTCAACAATTAACAAAACTTATTGACTAAGAAAAACATCGTTAAATAAAGATTAAACAATATTTATTTACAAATATATACTCATTATTATATACACATAGTTAACCCATTTAACTCAGTGCCGGTTCCAGCATTACTTAATTTACAAACATAATTAGTTGAGTCCTTGACTTTAAGTTTTAAACCTTCAATGCTAATAAAACCACGAACTAAACTGGACTTCAACTCTACTAGTGGAGGACCTAAGTGAATAACTAAAGTTTATACTCACAATTCCTTCATGCACAATCGTATGTGGGTCTTATCCGGCATAAGCAAATAATATAAGATCAGTGATGTTTGTTAAAGTTTCATAGGCACGGACTCTGTCGATGCAGAAAAGTTTATACACTTTACTCTCAGCCTTTTCTAGTTAATTCATGAAACAGCAACCACAACAGCATTACAACAATTAAAGAAAAAGCTGCTCAAAAGGCTCCTGCTCTTTTCAGCATTCACTATTTATACTTTTTTTCGCTACAGCTTAATGTCCATTAATATAATTATTAACATTCCAATGGGTAACAGCAAAATCTATTAGATGAAACAATAGGGTAGAAGCAATGTATTAGACTAATTATTTCAATAGGATAGCAGCAATCCATTAGACCATTGCTTCTTAAACTTTGTTCATTCATGACCCCTTTTTATCATCGAGATTTTTTCGCGATCCCAGATATTAAATATAAAATATATATAGAAATAAATATTCCCATAAATAATTTATTTCTTTGGTAAACAATATACATATGAAAATAAGTAATTTTAGGATTTGTTTTAAGTATACAGAAATTAATAAAAGAAAATCACGTTTTAATGAGACAGATGTACTTGTTTTTTTTCTGCATAACAAATTAAATCTTGGTGAAATATTTGATATTGCTGGACGTAAAGCATCTTCAATGTTTTTCAGCGTTGAATGATATTTGGATTTAATATACATTAAAGCTGAAAAAGTTATTTCACATAAGTATGTGGTGCTGAATGGCAGAAGAACATTTAATGCCATTTCAGAAATTGTGGGAAATTCAGTCCTAGCTCTGATCCAGAATTCAGTTAAGGATTTTTGTGAAAAATCAAGTTGTAAGTTTAAGTCAGTCAATGATAGCTCAGCGAATTCCTCTTGGGCTTTATATGGCAAGTGATTAATCTCATTAATGTCAATCAAAAATGATCTTTGAATCCAAGATAACTTTTTGAAATCTAAATTCGATATAAAGTATTTGCAAAGCTGTGTTTTTAAGATTTTTAAGTGATCTATAATAAAGTTTTACAATTATTTTTTTCAATTATAAAATTGTCAATAGTCGAAAACTTTTCCAATGAAATCATTTTCCACTCCATTTTTCCAAATGTTGATCTTTTTATCAAAATCTTAAATTTTATCATTCAAAGTAAAAATACTGCTATTTTTTCCTTGAAGAGACAAGTTAAGATCATTTTAGCTTCTCAAAAATATCAGACAAATAATAGCACAGCTTTGATAGCCATAAGTCATTTTGAAAAAGAGCAGCAAGATCAAATTTTTGTTCTGTTAAAAATACAGTAATTTCTTCTTTTAATAACAATAATCTTCTTAAACTTCATCCTCTTGACATCCATCTTACTTCTGCATGTAATAATAAATTTTTGTATTCAGAGTCCATGTCCTTACAAAGATTTGAAAATAAATGTCTGTTAAGGGCATGACGTTTAATAAAGTTTATAATTTTGACAACTTCCGTTGCTAATGTTTTTGCTGCAAAGGCCTCTCGATGGATCAGGCAATATGTAAAAGTTACATGATTATTATCAGAAGCTTTAACAAATAATTTAAAACCAATATTTTCACCAGTCATTACTTTTACACTAGCTGTGCATACTCCAAAGCAATTTTTCCATTCTAAACCTTCAGTTTTAAAAAATGTTTCTACTTTATTATATATGTCTTCCCCTATTGAATGTTCTTCCAAAGAACGACAAAATAACAATTCTTCCTCAATGTTTTCTTTATAAATGTATCTGACATATTCTAATAATTGAGCTATTTTTGAAATATCAATTGTTTCATCCAGCTGAATTGTAAATATTGGGCTTTCTTTAAGTCTAGTAATAAGTTGCCCAAATTGATTATTGCTAATTTCAGAAATTCTATTAGTGACAGTGTCATTTGACAAGGAATTTTCCGAATTTCATCACCATATTTACTTCCATGAAGTATTTGTACCATTTTAATAGCAGCAGGTAATATAAGATCTCCAATGGTGTGTGGCTTTTTATTTTTAGCAGTCAGATATGAAACTTCATATGCTACGAGTAAATATTTTTCATTAACAGTTATAAATTTCTCAAAATATTTTTTTTCTTTATTTTGAAGTTTTTAACAGTCGTTCGAAATATTCTTTTGGTTTATTGATATATGAAGGATGCTTGGATTCAAAATGTCTTTAATTTTGATGGTTTTATACTCTCCATAGACAAAACATTATTGCAAATTAAACAAAGAGGTTGTTCATTACCATCACAGCTGTTAAAAGTAAAGCCAAATTGAAGAAATGTCTCATATTTTCTTTTTTGCATCTTAGAAGCCTCTTTCTGATTATGAGATCCTGCTTGAAGAGACTTTGTAGCATTGCCATCTGCATCATTACCTTTGGTACTCAAGGTCAACCATTTATCCATGGGTAAAAAGTATTTTTATCCTAAAATATAAATAAAATAACAGTACTTATTAGTTAGCAGAGATACCAAGTGGCAGCTGTGTTTTTTATTTAATAATATGAAGTATATTTACTCCCAAATGTTCTATTTTTTTTATATCCCCGTATGTTTTATTTTTTAACATTTAAAAAATATCAATAAATCAATTATAAATTACCTGTTAAGTTTAAAAAATAGGAATATGTTTTTACTTGTTAATAAATAAATGACAATAAGTTTCATTTCAATCTTTTTATTACAAATTTCTAACTGTAGCATATATTTATATATTTATTATCATGTGGAGCTATAATTTAAAAAGAAAAAGAAGTGAAAAGTTGTGTATATAATTATATTATGCTACCACTGTTGACTAGCTTTTGCCCTACACACTTTTTTTTAAATGTCCTTTTAGGTTACACTTATGGCATCTTTCATCTCAAAATTTACACTGGCTTTTTATGTGTCTTTTTTATTCACAGCAAAAACATTTAATACTTTTGCTTGTGCAATTGTCTTTATCCCCTTCTGTCCGATCGGTTTTCCACAGTGCTATTTCCTCGTTTTCACTTTTATTTTTAAAACAGGCTGCTTGGACTATTATTAGCTCGTGAGCTACCCCCTTCTTGATAGCTGATTCGAGTTTAAATCTCTATCAGACAGCAGTTTTTTTCTCAGATTATCATCAAGCAGATCCCATAATAACTGATTTAACAATATCTCATCCACATAATTTCCATATAAACAATTAAGCCATATATCTTTTTTTTTTTAATGATGACTAGCTAAGAAAGTTTTTAGAAAAATGGAATTGATTAAATGAAAAATGACAAAAAAGAAAAAAAAAATCCCTCTGTCCACATTAATTACCAATACAAAAACCATATAATTTAAATTAACACAAAATAAATTGTCTTAATGTGGACATAGTGTATTTTATTTTAAAAAAGCTTACAGGAAATTTTAGTTTAATTTGTACCATATATATATATAATTTATATTTTGTTACTTTATGTTTTTTTGAAAAGATGTAAATTATTGTATTGATAACTGTTGTAAGTTGGTGAATTATTATTTTGTAAGAAAATTAAGTTTTTAATTCCTTCAAATGGATGTTTTTAACATAAATGACATTATGTTTGGCTTTGCTGATATATATTAAACCACTAAACATCACAACTGTATGGAGAATTTTGCCTCTGCTTTGCTGATGTGATTTTTTATTTAAATTTCCAAGGAAATATAGATAAATGTAAATGCATAGGACTCACCTGGAAAATATTAAAACTTTCTTGAATATTTTAATATCAAAGAAGCATAAAAAACAACATCAGTATAATCTCAATAATGAATAAATCCTTATCATTAAATTGGGTAGGTTTTAAATTGGTGATTGTTTTGTTAAATGTTAATCCAAGGACAGATGACGTTTACTGTTTGTCAATAACTGATTGTCTTTCTCATGTGGGAGCAGTAGAAATATTGAAGACTCTGGAAGGAATAGATATTTTATAAATATAGAAGAATAATGCCCACATATTAGCTATATTTAAATAAATGAACTCTTTATTTTATATTTGACCTGAAAGGTAGGTATAAACAAAAGTATTTTTTTTAGTCTCTCTTGAATTGATGTTTATGTATGTATTGTGTTAGAAAGATGTGTTTACTTTCAAGACATTAAAATTTAACTAGCGTGATAAAAGCAATATTATATAGAATAGTGAAATTTGTTTTCTTTATATGTGTCACTTTAATAAGGTAACAGTATCATTATTGATTAAAGAAAGTCATTTAAGTATTTGACTCAAGTTTGTAAATCATATTTCAACACGTAAATACATAATATATATTGTAACAGACCTGGCCACTCTCGGAGGAGAAAGAGGATAATTCTGTCTTATGTCAAGTGTTTGTAATTTAATTTTAAAAAAATAAATGAAGAGTTTTCCTCCATTTATATGGTTGATAAATTGTCAAGTTGCTATAAAAGGGAAGGGTGGGTCTAAACTTTATTTACAATAATAACAATAAAAAAATATATAACTAAACTTAACCATCCCCTCTTTCTTTTCTATCAGCATTTCTAATGGAATCTTTAAAGTACAAACTACGAAGTTCATGCTCCTGAGTATGAAAACAAAATAACAATTTTCAAAAAAAATAAAGAAAAATTTACAATAATAATCATATGATAAAATTCAATGATTGAATCAAAGTTCATCAAATCATTCTGATAATAGTTCATGAGTCTTTGATAACATAGTTCAGTTCTTGATATCATCTTTCTCTGGCCCAAGATTGTTCACGTAGCGATATCTCCTTCCGCATAGGCATTTTCTTCAGTGCGTTATTGAAATAGATAATTGAAGTTTTATGCAGTCGTGTTAGGAAAGAGAGCGATCAAACACTACAGCATGACTGTTTTATCCTATATGCATCTTACAGTACTTTATAAAATCGTTTGAATACATAAATTATGATTTAATATTGAATAGTTTTCTTTCTCGATTAGATAAACACTCCATAATTACTTTTGATTGCTGGCAATATTTGTGTTCTCTTCTTCTGCCCGTATTTAAAAAAAATATCCAAGTTTTTTCACTGACAGTTCGAAAATAACTTATTGCACACATTTATATGAATTCTATTTTTAAGTTTACTTAATAAACTATTGTTTTCAATTTGAAGGGGTTTTATATCACTGTATCTAATTTAAAAAAATTATTATTTCGAACCGCATTCTCCATTTTCCTGCATTCAAAATTCCTATTCAGTTAATCTTAAGTTTTTTTAACAAAGCATTATTTTCGAAGAAGAACAATTTAAAATTGATTTTTTTTTTATATTATCCTTGATTTCTGTTAGCTGTTATATTAAAATCCTCATTTCCTTTTAAGTTGATGTAGCTATTTATTGATGTATTTATTATCAGTGAAACAATTCCGTAAAAATAAAAATAAAATAGTGAATTATGATTTTATTTTCATACTCAGTTTCCTAGCAACTAAACTTGACATTAAGGTCATCTCCAAGTTTGCTGAGTTTCAGTTTGCGTCACGTTATATTATTTGGTTTAGAACATATAACGCAATCTATCTAAATTTGTCTAATAGTATGTATATATATATATAGATTATTTCTTTCTGTTCTTTTGCTATACTAACAATCCATTAAATAAAAAAAAATGTATAATATTCTATCATGACTTTCATTGTGAAATAAAATAATATCATATGATCACCATTTCTTATGCTTGCTTATAACTTTTTAAAACAGGCAAAACTCTCTATACGTATTGCCATTCAGTGCAAGCCAGAGTAATCAATGGATGCCAGAAGGCTTTTGCATAAAATCCCCGTGTAGACCCTACTCATCCAATATCCCTAGACTAGTTTCTGACTTGTGGCCTTCATCAGTGAGGAGCGTTGGATCTGAGAGCACTGCGCCTAAGATCTAGGTGCAGTGCTCTCAGATCTAAGGCTCCTCACTGACGAAGGCCACAAGCTAGAAACTAGTCTGGGGATATTGGATGAGTAGGCACTAGATGGGGATTTTATGCACAACCCTTCTGGAATCCATTGATTACTCTGGCTTGCACTGAGTGGCAATACGTATAAAGAAATAAAATAGTGCATGTTATACATAACAGCCAATTTTTGAATTATAAGCTATGACAATATAAGGCTCACAATAGAGATTTTAGAGAACTATCAATTCTGCTAAATTCTTAAACATAAAAAAATCAGAATAGGCTTGAATCTTATTTATATTAAATATATTTTGTTTCATTTTAAGGATGAAAAATAAAATGTATTACCTTTTATAATTAAATAAGCACACAAATAATTATATATTAAACAGACAGAAATTATAATAAATTCCATTTTTTTAATAAACTTGCCATTATATATGTACACACACACTGTGTTACAGTGAAAAAGTTCTCTTACAAACTGTCTGCAATGACATATGACATATATGAATTAATGCATACGTTATATAGCTAAATAATTTAGACATTTACCATAAAAATTTTAAGATGTTAGTGTCTTGTGACATAATGTTTTATACATACAATGGCAGAGTGTGCTAACATTAAATTTTGTTTTAAATTCAGTAAAACTGCTATTGAAACACTTAAATGTTTCAAATTATATATGATAATGAAACCATAAGCCACAAGAATCTTTTAAATAGTTTGCAAGATTCCATAATGATAGAGAAAATAATGATTATCTACAAAGGTATGAAACATACTGTCACTATTTTATATCATAACCAGTCAATAGATAAACTATGTTCCTACATAATATTATGTGTAGTCAGAGATGGTGCTGCAAGCAGTCTGGAGAGAGAGCCAATAACCATTTTACTGAAAAAAATTTGTTTACATATATTGGAAGAAAGTATTTCATATAATCTAGTCTATAATTGAAAGGGGAAAGTAGAAGCAACAACTTTACAATTGATTCCAATTTCAGAAGTACAGATTCAATTATCATTAAACTATTTTCCCAAAATTCAGCAATTTTTACTATAGGAGCAAAATCATGAAGACTCCTTTAAATTTTCATGACTCCCCCACCCCGACTTCATTTTTTTTCAATTAAGAAAGTCTCTAATAATGCAATTGCAAGCACAACCATCCTTGATGTATTCATGAGACCTGGGGGATTTAAGTCCATGCTAATGAACTTTTAAATGTTTTTCAGATCATAAAACAAGTTTAGGATATTCACATAAACAATCCTCCTCAGTCAAGCTAGTTAGCCATTCAGTAGTGGTTGATAAATAGCATCTAGCTATTCATAGCTAGCGGATAACCATATTCTGGGTTAATCCACTTTGCTCAAATATAGCTATGGTCTCAGTACCTGTAACATATATCTGATCAAGTTACTGAGACCATAGTTATGTTAGTTGATATGACATACTTAACTAACGTTCTTTATTTAATTTTAAATAATCACACATTTAAAAAAAATGATGTAGTTCCACAAACAAATCTATATACACACCTACTTGAAAATAAAATTAAAGAATTTACAGTTTAATAAATATCAGTAAATTAATAAACCTAACTGAAATGTTTTATTTTTTATGTTTATTTTTTTTAGCTTTTTAACCCAACACCTGACTTTAATTAGTGATTTAAATTTTTATCTCCTAGAAAATACAATAGAACACTTTAATACTAACTTTTTTTTTTTTAAAAAAAAGAAATTAATAAAATTAGGAAGTCGTAAAAACAAATTTAATTGCTAAATCTTACAGAATATTATAAATTTAAGCAAAGAAAAAAACAACTAAATTAATCGACCTACAATTAAACAAAGAAAAATGTGTTTATTTTTTTGATTTATTATGGTGTTTGAAATAAAAGTGTAAAACAACATTTTGGTATTGGCAGGAAATTTATATCTGCAATAAGAAAAAAAGATGGAATTATTATTAAAAAAGAGAGATGATATCATGAAATGAATAGAAGACTTATCAAGAATTATATAGTAATAAAGAACAAGTACCTCCTATATCTATTACATCTTCCGAATTGCCCAGAATTTTAAACGAAGAAATGAGACATGCAATTAAATGTATGAAGAAAGGAAAGGCTCCAGGTAATGATGGAATTATAATTGATATATTAAAAGAAGCAGGTGAAGAAATAGAATTTTTTTTAGCAAAGTTATATATCAAATGTCTAAATGATAAAGATGTACAAGATGATTGGAAGAATGCAGTATTAATATTAATATTTAAAAAAGGTGTTAAAGGAGATATTAGAAATTACAGACCTATCAGCTTTTTATCAGTTTTATACAAAATTTTTACCAAGATAATTACAACTTGTCTACCAGAGAACATTGGATTTCAACCAACCGAGAGAATAAGCTGGATTTAAAAGTGGTTTTTTTTCGTACAGTAGATTATATCCAGGTATTGAGAAATGTTATAGAAAGGACAAATGAATATGAGTTGCCATTATGCTTTGGATTTGTAGATTATGAAAAGGCATTTGATTCTATAAACATTTCTTCAATGATTAAATCATTGGATCATCAAGATATAGATCCAGGATATTGTCATATTTTAAAGAATATTTATAAAAATGCAACAGCAACAATTAGATTACATAATGATACTGGTAAAATCAACATTGAGAAGGGTGTAAGACAGGATGACTCCATATCTCAAAACTTTTTACAGCAGTGCTGCAAGAAGTGTTTTGTGGATTAAAATCGGAATCTAAAGGAGTGAAAGTAAATGGAGATTATTTAAGTTATTTAGATTTTGCAGATGATGTAGTTGTTTTTGCAAATAATGCTTTAGATCTACAGGAAATGTTGCAGTAGTTATCAGATGAAAGTAGGACTAAAGATAAATGTTAAAAAGACTAAAATAATGTTTAATGGATTTCTCAAAATATGAAAATAAAGTTTGATTATGATGAGTTAGAAGAAGTTAACAGTTACAAATACCTTGGTCAGATTATTAATACAGATGGAAACATAATGGATGAAATTAATCATAAAATTAAACTTGCTTGGAGTGCTTTTGGTAGAAATAACTTGATACTAAAAGGAAATATGCCTATGTGTTTGAAAAGGAAGGTTTTTAATAAATGTGTTTTACCAGTTCTTACTTATGCATCTAAAACTTGGACACTTGATAGAAGAGCAATACAGAGAGTTCAGACCACTCAAAGAAGTACGGAGAGATGCATGTTGGGAGTAACAAGGAGAGATCGAAAACAATATATGGGTAAGAGAACAAACAGGTGTTACTGACCTCATTGAAAAAATTAAAAGACTGAAGTGGAGTTGGGATGAACATAGTGCTAGAAGAGATGATAATAGATGGACAATTGAAATCTTAAACTGGATTCCAAGAGATTGTAAAAGACACAAAAAGAGACCACATGTGAGATGGATGGATGAAATAAGAAAGTGTGCAGGGGTGATGTGGGGAAGAGAAGCTAAAGATTGGAGAAGATGGATTGAACTTGGAGAGACCTTCATCCTGCAGTGGATTGATAATGGTCGATATTGATGATGATGAAATAAAAATGTTCAATACAATATTAAAATTAATAGTTACAGTACTATTTTTAATATTTACAATTTGATAAAACAAAGAGAAAAAAATTAACAGATATTTTATTTATTTATTGATGCCACTATATAATATAAAAATAAGCATATATTTTAAAGTTTTTTATAATAATATTAAAAATAAATTTAATATACAGAATATATTTTGTATATATATATATATTGAAACAGTAAGATTTGAATTCAAATCTTAGTTTCACCTTAGTTCTGTCATCGTGCCACCTCTCACCCATTATTATTAGTTTACATAGGTTCTGACCTTGAATATTGGACTTCATGCATAATATTATAAAATATATGTATTGTTATTTAAAAACATCGTATATATGCACACACTCCAATATAGTCTATTTTAAAAATAACTCACTGCCGATGATTGTTAGATTTGTCATGCGTAATTTTGTGTAAGATTTAATAATCATATTATTATTATTTTGATCAGAGTTACGTAATATTTTAAATTATAAAATCTAAAATAAGTTTTATTTTAAATGTAAACATATTTTGTTATTTAGGTCGGATTTATGTAATATTTAAATTATAAAATCTAAAAGTTCTTTTAATTGTAAATGTAAACATATTTTAAAAATAGATATTCCCCTGCTAATTAGAATGCAAATCATAGCGGGAGGGGGAAAAGTTGAGAGAGCTGAAAAGTATTCTTAAACTCATAATTGTAAAAAGGTTTGTTAAAAGCATTTCTAATTACGTCACATGTAAGGTAAATTAAAAAGGTGGTCAGATTGAAATTTCAACATGTGCCACTAATGCATCCGTGACCTGAAGGGATATATAGCACAGACCAGAGAGATCGCTTGGATGGATGATGCAATTGTTCAATGGATCTGAAAGATAAAGGAGAAAGGAATAAAAGCAACAGGCTGGTTATTTTAAATTGATATATTATCGTTGGTAATTCATGTGGCTATCTAGTTTCAAAGTTATGCTGTTGCTTTATTTTCGTATCCAGATCCTAATTTTAATCTAACAATATGCGAGGAGTAGGCGACTGCTGCGCTTCTCCGGACTGTGGCTATGGAAATACGGAGCTTCCCATAAAAATGTGAAATAAACCCGAACTTAAACTGCTGCCTGTGTGTTTCTCCTAAACTTGAATGCTGTTAAACAAGGAACCTTGGACTCTCCCATGAAGTGTGCACACTTCAACTAGTCGAAGGTAAAATGATACCCAAGATTAAAAGACTCCTTTTGAACTCTAAATTTAAATTTCTATTACCTGCTGTACCTTCAAAGTTCGACGCTTAATTTAAATGTAGTGTAATTTTAAAACTAAACTCTAACCTCCATCTTGTAATTATGTGTACAAATAATATAATATTTTATAGATCTCATAAAAACAACCTATTCGTATTCTTCTACTTGGGTATCTTAAATTTTTTTGTTATTGATTAGATATTGTATTTCATGCCTACATGATTTCCGAGCTGATGTTTCCTACCCATTTAATTCGCAAAAGAGTTGCTACTCTTTTGTGCGATTTTAGATTCGCCTAAAAGGCCCTCCTTTTTTTTTTATAAATGCTCAGCTTGGGAATTATAAATTATTTCTATATGTTTACTATGAAAGCGAGATCCTATAATCGTTGGTATAGTGTATTGGCCACTTAGCGATCATTTCATTTTAAATAGTATATTATGTATGTCATATTTCGTCAAGTCTTTTTTAATCTAGAGTAGTATTATTATAAGAAGGGGGGGGTAGATAGACAGTTAATAATTTGTTTAGTCAATGTGGGGATTGGAAATAAACTTTCTATTTTTAAAAGCATAGAGTAGATAAAATGTTTTTGCATTGAATGTGTGAATTGCGTTGGTTTATAGATGCCTTAATTTTAAACCGCAGAAAGGAAATAGATGTTCTTTAAATATTATACTTCCCATAATAAACGGGCATAAAGAAATGACCCCAATGGTAACTAACCTCGTCACGCGGTCAGGGATGGAAAGGCTAAGACCTCACACCGATGCTGCATTCATGACAACTCCTAAGGGCTCCGGCCCAACGTTTGGTCGTCCCTCCCGTCTCTAACGTTTCTCAGCGGTTATACTCGAAGAAAAGCCAAATCTCTTTAAAACTGGGCAGCATCCAAACCTATCGCAGGTCATTTTGTTTATGATTATGAATGTATATGCTCGATCTATTTCCACTCCTCCACATCTGCTGCTCTAGTAATAATTCGTTAGTGTAGATTGTATATTAATAATAAGAAAGTAAATAATGATTGCTGAGTTGGCAGATGCACTCCTCATTATGACCTCGTATCGTAATCTCACAACGTTCGCAACTTAAACGTGAGGCATGAGATATGATTGAATTATGATACCCCAGTAGCGTTTTAATTACATGTAACCTAATTTAATTGTTATTAAATATTTGTGTCTACCTATTTCTGCGTTTGCGTGTCTGCTTGATTTAATAATAATATTTAGTATCTCATTTGATTATTGAAATCACATTAAAGTATATAGCAGTAACCCTTAATCTTAAAATAAATTAATTAGTTTCTTGATATGCGTTGTCATATGGGTTTTGTTGTGAAATGAAATGACTGTTCGAACACAGTACTGCAGGCTCTGAACCCACCTGTGGTGCTACTCTTCGAACATGGTGGTGGAATTTTGCAATGTGTTAACAAGGCATGCGAGTTCTTACTGTTACAATATATTTTATAATGATCACCCAGAATGCATTGTAGAAATAGTAAGCACATATTGATTAATGAAATTTATTTAAAGTTCTTTTAAATTTAAAATATTATTATTTTGAATATGCATGTATGTGAGTGCATGGAGAGGTATATATAAAAGCATTTTATTTGGATTCAGTAAACAAATAAAGATAAATAAAATTTATTAAAATGAATTTTAATCAAAGAATCCATGTAAGATCACTTAAATTAAGTAAAAGAGATGGAAATAATTATTTTTTTTTGTTAAAAAAAAAAAAATTAATTTGATGAAATTTACTGATAACAAAAATGAATAAGATAAGAAGTCTCCCATTTATTCTGTAGTTTTAATTATTGATCTATTGTATATTTTAATTTTAAAAATGGAAAAGAACTGATAAGAGAGAATAAATGAAGGTGCTCACATTTATTCCTTAGTCTGGATTAGAGCTTAGCTCTCAGTCTTAAAAAAAGAGAAGAAATTTGTTAACTTGGTGAACTCACTGGCTGAAAAATATATGCAGTTTAAAAAATTATACTGTTGTAATTGTTCTTGCCAGAAACAGAACTTTTGATTTAATCTATTAATTACTAATAGATTATGTTATATATATAGTTAATTTACATATTGAAGTATAAATAGGATTAATTAAGTTCTTACTTATCTATAATATAATTGAATGTATGCTCGTTAATTGTATAAAAGGCAGCATATTAATAGTTATGAATTTTATTTGTCTCTTTAAATAAAATAATACTTCATTGTAATCATATATATGTGTACACAATTTATTCATAGCAATTTGAATAAAAAATGGAATTGATTATAATTTATACATATTTAATTATCATTAAAAGCCAGTCAACATTTAAACAATCTGGATATCAATGACAATCAACAATTTCAAACTGTTATCAAAGCAACATTTTAACAATAAAGGTGGAATGCCACATTTATTAATGGTCCAATACATTTATATAGACAGTAAAAATTGCAACTAGATCACAAGAGATTGAAATTATTGATACAAAGAAGTTTAAATAAACCTCTTTAAACAGGTAAATATAACCTGTTCTGAATCCAGACTAATAAATAGTGAATTGTAACATTACAAACTGCAATTATAATTTTTAAATTGTACCTAAAGTATTACTTAAATAATAAGTGTTATAATGCTTAAGCTCTTTATTAGTCTGCATTCAGAACAGATTATATTTACCTTTTTAAAGAGGTTTATTTAAATTTCTTTGTGTCAATAATTTCAATCTCTGTGGTCTAGTTGCAATCTTTAGTGTCTATAAATATATTGGACTATTAATAAAGATGGGATTCCACCTTTATTGTTAAAAGGGGGTTGCCTTGACAACAGTTTGAAATTGTTGATTGTTATTGATATTGGGATTGTTTAATGATTACTTACAAACCCATTTAGCCTTGAGCATTATTACATTTATATGTGTGCTTTATTATTGATTATAATACCATAACATTTAATTATTGTGTGTATTTCATTTCTCACATTTTAACATAAAGCAAGTAAAATCTGCTTATTTTAAACAAAATTCAAGCCTATTCCGATTTGTGGTTAAAAATGTTTAACAATTTGATATAATGAACTTTGAATATATAATTCATATTTCAGAAGTTGGATGTTACACATAGTATCTCATCTTATTTTTACAATTAGATAATAAATGTTGCTTAAATACTCTCATTCATAAGATGCAAAATTAAGAACTAGAGAATTTATTTCCATGTGAGAAAAGAGAATAAATAGATTAAAGAAAAAGAATTGAGTTATAGAAAACAAGTATTAATTTTAAAAAAAGTTTGGAATTATATGTGATAACATTAAAAGGAATTTATTTGGTACAAGGGTATTAATTTTAGATACTAGAGGGAAAAAAGGCAAAAATGATATAAAGATTTTGATTGTATATGGAAGTGAAAAAGGAAGCATTGAACACTTAAGTTTTGAAGTTTATGATATTGAAAGAAAATCAGGATAAATTGTATGGATATGGGAGAAATTTAAAGATAGAGATTTTATGATTTTTTTGTTTAGGTCTTTATAATAAACTTAGGGAATGTTAGGACAGGATGAGGGAGTTATCAAAACAGCTTTTATTAAAATGTGGTAGGAGAAAAAAAGAAATGAACCAAAGCTAGAGAAACAATTGGTTATAAGGTGTAAAAAAATACATGATCTTATTAGAGTATATGAGTTTGAAAATAAAGAATGTTTGATTTCGCTAATAGGGTTTTTGGACATATAATGTATGTACCTAAATTTCTGACTTCATTTAAAACTATTTTACATCACATTATTATTATGAATTATATCTCTTGAAAATATTTATAATATAATTGGTTATCACATTTACATCCTACAATGTCAGATGGAAATTTTACAACTTTTATAATCAAAAATTATTTTTAGAATAGTGCCATCATATATATATTATGTATTTTTTCTTTGCTATAAATAAAAAAAATTAATTATTTCTTTTCTATAAGTTAAAAATATTTCACTGAACACAAATGTAATTTTTTGGTAAAAGTTATTCAAGATGTTTTTTGGCAAATTAATTTTATATGGGAATAAATATGTAATATAGAAATATAGTTCAAGTTATTAATATTTATTTTATGACTATTATATCATTGTATATCATATTATTTTATTTAGTAATAATGTGTAAAATTTTTGACAGATTTTTTTATTCTTTTTTCTATTTAAAAGCCTGGTAAACACAGTAAATAATAGGATAAAGGTAAGTTATTGTAAATGTAATGTTGAATTAATTTATTAAAATTTTTATATTATTTTTGTTTTGTTTTATTAATACATATATATCAATCTAAATCAATATTGTCTTTTTCCACCTATTTGAAGTTATACTAAGATTTAAATATTTCTTGTTTTTATGCTTGGTTTTGCCCAGCATAAGTGAATTTTTTTTTACCTTATTTAATTCTTTCTCTCTTTTTGAATAATATTTTTTTTCATCTTATTAGCTGAAATCCAAAGATATTGAAAATTAAGATCCATCGAAAGTAAATATGGATTGATAAAATATATACTTTACAGTTACAGACATTTCTGTAATGTCAAATATATCCAAAACAAGCTTAAGAGATAGGGTCATGTGATCTATGACTTATTTTGACTAAATACTAGGTGTGATTTAATTCAGACTTGGCTGAAAAAAGATTTGCTTTAAAGTTGCAATCTTTTGAAATGCATGCATTTTATTGTACATTTCAAAAATACTACTATTTTTCATAATTGATAGACTTGATCATCATCATCAAGATACAACATGTTAAATGGTAGATAACAAAAAAAGTTTGCTGTTAAATGGAAATAGCAAACTATTTTTTTACATAAATTTAGCATCAACATTTATGAATATCATGTATACCATTTATATTAATTTCTAATAACGTAGATGAGAAAACACTTAAATGCTCTGATTATAATATGGAAGATTTATATCACTATATATTGATATATAATGAAACCATAATTCATCATTTTTAAAATGTTAACTTAAACAATATGTATGGGAAAATGATAATGCAAGAAACCATTAAGAATTATAGATAAGAACAATTTAATGCTTATTATTCATTGAAATACACATAAATTACAATTCAGATTATATAATACAAAACATTTACATTTAATTACAAAGTGTGTGAGTGTGTATACCTATAATTTTAATATCACCGTAATTATATATGTTTAAAAAAACAGACTGATATAAAGTACAGTGATTAGATATTTACAGATTTTTAATGCTTTATCTTGATTTTAATTTTACAAATCAAAAATATCGAATAAAAAAAGTTCTTTAAAATTATGATTATATATGTTTAGAAAATTTTAAGTTATTATTTTCTGGAAAAAATCTTTGATTGACATTCACTTTCTGTAAACTTTTACTCTTCAAGTTAAATTATGATTTTCTCTGATCTAGAACACTATCATTATGCTGTGCACATAGAAGATAAGGTATGGGATAACTATTCCTTGATGCTTTTACTTTCATCAGCATTTTATAAGTGCCAGCAAAGTTTGGTGGCAGTTTCAAGTTAATCATATTTTATCTAATGAAACAAACACTATATTTTATTAAAAATAAAACAATATAACTAAAATATAAATTATGGTAATGGATTAAACTTGCTGCATATAAGTACAAACAGTTGACAGCCATCAATGGTGAAGTATTGCTGTTGACAACAGTGTTTCCAAATCTTTTATGTAATCCAAAAAAACCCAGAGAATAAAGAGATTAATTTTTTTTTGTTTTAAAAAAAAAACATCATATTGGAAAATGTTGCTTCAGTATGATTAGTCAGCAGTCGGTAAAATAAAATGGCAATTCAAAGAATGAGACCTGGAGCTTACTTCCAAAACTAAAAAAAAACTTGACATATATGAAAACAATGGAAATATATGAACATATATGAAAACAGTGGAAATGCTGCATTAAGGTTTCATTGTTTATAAATTACAGAATTTGTCGCACATGTTACCAATCATGAAATTTCAAAGTGGATCAAATAATTTTATATTTTTATTCTTATATTTTTGTTGAATTTAAAAGTTGCCGGGTATATTATTAAGCATTAAATAAGTAGTATATGCATTTTATTTTAAATTCAAGAAAGTATATATAAAAGAAAATGATTAAAATAAGGCTACAAATCATTATGAGATATAGATAAAACAAAACAGATTTCATTTCATTGAACATTAGTGCTCATATTAAATAATGTGAAACGTTTGAACTATTTTTCCACTTACAGTTTAACATTTCTAGTTTTCAGTTTAATAAATATAATTTATCACATTTGAAATGTATAACTTTCTCAACTCACTTTGATTTTTGTACTTTTTCAAGTTAGCAGTAGTCTCAGATATCATCTTTTAATGCAGGAAACCCCAAATTTTTCAGCAAAGAATCACATACAAAAATTTTTAGCATATGACAGATCAGTTAATAAAATAAAATAAAAAAAAAGCTTAAAGCATTTATTACAAAAAATTATAATATAAAAAAGCTTAATTATTATTATAATATAGTCTTAATAAGTCATTTTTTAGTTATTAAAATTAATAAGACATTAGTTGTTGTTTTAATGAATGTATCTGTAGTCTAATGAATGACTAAAAACAATTATTAATATAGTTATTTTGTTTTAGAAATTATGATGATATTCGGTTTGATACTCAAAGCACCTAATCTTAAATAATCTTGGAAATATTTATCTATTATTCTTGATCAATATTTCCAGTTTTATATATTTCATTTTGGTGATATATTTATTCTCATAAGTAATCACTATCAAAAATAGAAATTATTATTCTTGCCAAATATTTTAATTTCAGAAATTTATTTTATTTCAGTGTTTTGTAAAGTTTCATTTTTGAACAATAGTTTTTAAGTTATTATTTTAAAAGTTGATTATTTTTAATTGGAAATCTATATTTTATTAAAAATATTTTTTGAGAACATTTTTTTTTTTATTATATATCAAATGCGTTGACCTACGACTTTGAGAACTTTTGATAATAGGAAAATCACAATTTGACATATTAGTCATCATATTGTGCAAACTTTCACCACATGAGAAAAGTCAGGTTGATTTGATTTTTAAATAATTTTAATTTGCTTTGAAAAACAAGCCATTCACAAGTTATATACAAACTTGTAACTTTTTATCCAATATATTCAAATATTACAGTACCAAATTCTCCATACAATAGTGCCACACAATGCATATCTTAGTAATCAGTGGGTGCAAATAGTTTGTGCATAAAGTTTCTATCTAGTGCTTACACATCCAATATCCCCAGATTATTTTCTAGCTTATGGCTTTCATCAGTGAGGAACCTTGGATCTGAGAACACTACACCTAGATCTTAGGATCTAATGCAATTTTCCAGCAGCCACCTTTTACCTATTTAGTTAACTATAGAGTTATGAATCCAAGGTGAAAACAATAATGTTTTCAATCCAAACTCATTTGCTTACAGTCATACAGATCTGAATCCCATTGTTTTTTTATAAAACTACAGTCATCGTAGTCCTATGGATAGAATTACTAAGACTTGCACTGGGTGTCACTACTATATGTCACCTATTTTGTTTGTGTTATATTTAAGTGACATGGAAAGAGCAATAGAACGATTAGGAAGAGGCATAGAGATACCATTAATAGGTGGTAAGGGGGTATATATATTTTGTCGGGTTTTTTTTTTCCGTATATTTTTTGGGTGCAGAAAGAAGAGAAGATATGGAAGTTATGCTGATGACATGTGCAAGGGTGGGTAAAGAAATGGGGATTAAATTTAGCGAAGAAAAATCAAATATAATGATGAACAGAGCAAAACTCTCCATACAGTATTGCCACCTGTGCTAAACAGAGTAATCAATGGATGCCAGAAGGCTTGTGCATAAAATCCCTATTCCAATGCCTACTCATCCAATATCCCCAGACTAGTTTCTGGCTTGTGGCCTTCATCAGTGAGGAGCTTTGGATCTGAGAGCACTGCATCTAGATCTTAGGATCTAATGCAACCCTCTAGCAACCACCTTTTATCTCTACTTAACTACAAAACTATGAGAATGAAATTGAAAACACAAAAAATATTTTCAATCTAAGCTCAATAGCTTATATAGTCATATGAGTCTGAACTCAGTTCAGCACCATACATTTTGGTGTCTTTGGCTCTTTTGCAACCATAGTCACCACTATCCTATTAGGCAGGATTGGTGTTAAACCATTAAGCATCACATGATCACATTTCCTATACTAGCACATTAATTGTTGATAAACAGAGCAAAACTCTCCATACAGTATTGCCACCTGTGCTAAACAGAGTAATCAATGGATGCCAGAAGGTTTGTGCATAAAATCCCTATCCAATGCCTACTCATCCAATATCCCTAGACTAGTTTCAATTTCATTCTCATAGTTTTGTAGTTAAGTAGAGATAAAAGGTGGTTGCTAGAGGGTTGCATTAGATCCTAAGATCTAGATGCAGTGCTCTCAGATCCAAAGCTCCTCACTGACGAAGGCCACAAGCCAGAAACTAGTCTGGGGATATTGGATGAGTAGGCATTGGATAGGGATTTTATGCACAAGCCTTCTGGCATCCATTGATTACTCTGTTTAGCACAGGTGGCAATACTATATGGAGAGTTTTGCTCTGTTTATCAACAATTAATGTGCTAGTATAGGAAATGTGATCATGTGATGCTTAATGGTTTAACACCAATCCTGCCTAATAGGATAGTGGTGGCTATGGTTGTAAAAGAGCCAAAGACATGAAAATGTATGGGTGCTGAACTGAGTTCAGACCCATATGACTATATAAGCTATTGAGCTTAGATTGAAAATATTTTTTGTGTTTTCAATTTCATTCTCATAGTTTTGTAGTTAAGTAGAGATAAAAGGTGGTTGCTAGAGGGTTGCATTAGATCCTAAGATCTAGATGCAGTGCTCTCAGGTCCAAAGCTCCTCACTGACGAAGGCCACAAGCCAGAAACTAGTCTGGGGATATTGGATAAGTAGGCATTGGATAGGGATTTTATGCACAAGCCTTCTGGCATCCATTGATTACTCTGTTTAGCACAGGTGGCAATACTGTATGGAGAGTTTTGCTTTGTTTATCAACAATTAATGTGCTAGTATAGGAAATGTGATTATGTGATGGTAAATATAATGATGGTTAATACTGGAGAAAGAGAAGATGTAGAATTTTTATCAGGAGATATTGTGGTGAATAAATATAGTTATTTGGGAATTATTTTAAGTAATCAGAAAAATTATTTGGATGAATGGGAGAAAAAATTGATAAATGAAGCAAAGAAAAGAAAGGGATTGATAAAGAAATTAACATTGTTTTCATATAAGAAATATGATGTAGCTAGAATTATATGGGAGTTGCAGTAGTGGGGTTAACATATGGTAATGATGCACTATGTGTTAGTAAAGGGGTATTAGATTATTTAAAAAAAGTTCAAAGGGAAGTAGGAAGACATGCATTGGATGCAGATGTATGGACAGCAAAGGAGGCAATTCAAGGAGAAATGGGATGGTCACGTTTTCATATGAGAGATGCAAAAAGTAAAATGAAAATGTTTGGTAGATTGCAGTTTATGGATAATAAAAAAAATAGCCAAAATAATATTTAATTGGGTTATGAGTAAAGGGCAGGTAACAAGATGGGTGAGAAAGGTAATGCGGTATGCAAAAGATTTGGATAAAGAATTTATATCGGTATATTTGTACAAAAGATGGGATGATTGTGTTAAGAGGATTGTTGAGTGTTATAGTAGTAAGGAATGGGATGAAAGAATAGATTTATTAATAAAGAATAGGGAGTTAGAGAGATGGACAAATAGTTGGAGAGTAAAAAGAGTTTAAATGTATATAGAAATAAACAGAATATTAGGTGCGAGTTAATATATGATAATAGTAAGGAAAATAGTTTATTGTTTAAGGCTCGAACGGGATCTTTAGCAACAAGAGAATATACATGTAAATGGAAAAATATGGGTGATTTATTTTGTAAATTATGTAAGGAAGGAATAGAAAATATCAGGCATTTGTTAATTGAATGTAAATTCTTGAAAATAGAAAGATTACATATAATGAAATTATGGAAGAATAAATATGAAAAAAGTGATTATACAGAAAGTGAATTATTGTTTTTTATACTGAGTTTGGGAAAAGATAAGGGGGATTTAGATATAAAGGCCATAGAGTTGACAAAGATTATGTTGTGGAAATGGGATGGAGCAGAATATGGGAAAACTTAGAGTGGGGAATGGAAATTTAAGTGGCTAACAGGTTTATCTGGATATAATTGTTCAGATATTCTTGGCTTCATTTAAGGAGAAGCCACAGTACATCACATTTCTGCATTAACAGCTTGTGAAAGCATAGACTGGTGATAATGTGATGTTTTAATGGTTTTATACCAATTTGCCCATGGGATTATGGTGACTGTAGGTTTTTTAAAAAAAAAAAACAAACACCAAAATTTATAGATACTGAACTGAGTTCAGATCTATATGACTATACAAGTGAATGAGCTTGGATGGAAAACATTATTGTTTTTATCTTGGACTTATAGGTAAAAGATGGCTGCTAGAGAGTTGCATTAGATCTTAAGATCTAGATACAGTGCTCTGAGATCCAAGGCTCCTCACTGATGAAAACTACAAGTTAGAAACTAGTCTGGGAATATTGGATGAATAGATCCTAGATAGGGATTTTATGCACAAACCTTCTTTAACCCATTGATTACTAAAGCTTGCCGTGGGTGGCACTATTTGTATGGAGAGTTTGCTATTGTATTAACAGCTTATGTAAGCATTGGAAATGGTGTTCATGTAATGTTTTTAGTGATAATCAAATATTCACAAATATCTTAAAAATGCAAGTTTCCATAACCCGTCGAGATCTTTTAGTTCTGAATATTTCAGTTCTTCTCAGTTGAAAATTTTTTTAACTCAATCATTTACCTTTCATATGATATAATAAATACCATATTTACTGTCAATTTCTTCCAAAAAAGATTTAAATTGTATATAAAATTATTACTAATATGAATAATGCAATAAAATTGTATAAGAGCTTACTATGTTTTTAGAATCAAAATATTTATTAACATACCCAATAAAACCAACATTTTTTCCAGCAATAACTGTTGCCAACAGTTTCCAATCAAGTTGCTAATCTTCAAATGCTTTTCATACATACTTAAAAATATATCTTCAAAGATTCTATTCTTTAAGCTTTCAAGTGAAGCAAGGTCTTCTGTGACTTCAAAATTTTGATTGATACTTTGCATGAAAATGAGTAATGGTGCCATAATAATAATATCATCAGTTTCATTAGTTATAATCAAAGAATTTATACAATCTGTAATTTTTTGATTCATTTGATTTTTAACATTAATGAACAAGAAATCTTTTATTCTTCTTGTTATTAGTTGATGTTTCTAAATTTACTGCTGCAAAATTCTCGACTTGATCAAGATATATTTCTTCTGCAATTAATAGGCATATTCATTTTGCAAATTCACTGTCAATAAAACTTGTCATTTTTTAGCAATAATTTGAGATTGTAAACCAGCTCTAATTATTTTAAAATTCTGATTTGTGAACATTTTATTTATTGTTTTTGCCTTTTAAAATTCATGAGCATTTTATATGCTGTTACCTTTTAAAATTCAGAATTTTTTATTTCAAAACTCTCCTTGAAAACCTTCATAAGTAGAACCATGTTTTGATATATAAATGACATTTTATATATTCTTTTAATACTGAAACTGCCTTTTATATACATGCAGTGATTTCACTAGTTATGGTCATTTATGAAAAAATAATTAAGGAACCAAACTATATATAAAGTGGTATTTTGTATTTGACTTTTTTTTTTGACATGTTAATTAGCTAAATTTTAAAAATTTAAATTTTAACAAGAATGAAAATTATATGAATTTTTATTAAAAATATATTATGTAATTTGACATAAATCAAAAATTTCAAATATTCGGACAAAATTGCGCATAAAAAATCCATTATGATAATGTCAAATTGAGATATTTGTTAGTGTGACTTTATTTATACTGGAAGAAAAACTGCAAAGAACTAACTATATTTTCATCTTTCATTAATATTTACTTGAATAATATTCAATTTAGGTAATGCACTTTATTAGGATTCTCAGAAATATATATAAAAAAACACATGTCAAATGGAAACCATGTGATATTGCATTAGTAATAATGTTGTAAAATTATTAAACAAATATAATTTGAATTTGATATACTTTACTAATATATATATATATATAGCAATTACAAATTTCTCAAGGTCAAGTTTCATAAGTTATAGTATGCAGATCAAATAAAATCTGCAGACTGGATATGGGCCATAGATAGAAGATTCTCTTTTCAAATTAAAATGAAAGATATATTCACTGGTTAACATGATTGACAAAAGTAAAGTTGAATGAAAGATCAAAAAGAAATAAAATGACGTGGACTGCGTTTCGCAGTGAAGAAGTAGACTTGCAATGAAACTTCATTTACAGTAAAGCCTTTATGTGTATTGGAAGATCATTCTAGGAAATATTTATCTTTAGTTAATATTATATTTACAGTGCAAAATATATCTTTCTGCATTGGCTTGCGATTCATATTACAAAGTATTCACTTAAATTGACAAAAATTTCTTAAATTAAATGATAAAGCAGTTGCTTCAATCTACCATGGCTAAACTTAGATTGGAATCCATGTTGGTAATCAGGCTTAGGATTTTTGGTTCCAACAGCGAGTTCATATACCCAGTTAATTATTCAGCATTAGCTATTAAATTGCTATAGATATTTTTAGGTAGAAGAAAAACCCCCTAAAAGTCTTGTCACTTGGGTAGGTTTTTTCTTCAGCATTTCTCCATGAGTAATAATGGGCTTTATAACTTTTTTTTTATTTTTAATATAATCTCCTTTGATTATCAATCTTTTTACCTCATACTTATTAACTACTGTATTTTCATTATTTCTATATCAGACTCATCTAGTAACTTCAATGCCTGTGTTGCATAGACATTTTATCTTGATTTACTAAGATAAAAGACCAGTTCTCAATTATTATACACACATTTATTAAAAATTGGATGACATCTCTTCTGAACCGATTCAAAAGGCATTATTTATATAACTCTCCTATTCGAATTATTGTCTCCCTCTTCCACTTTCTTTTTACAAAAATTTCTTTCAATCATTTGTAAAAATTCAAATTGTATTTAATCTATTTTTTCTGTAGAAGAATAACACATTACCTTAATTTTGAGCACTTTTCTTCCAAATGTCTATTGAATGAAAGTATTCAATAATTTTTTCTGCAGTATTTCGCAAATGCTCTTTTAATTGAGAACATAATAAATAATTTTTAAAATTTGTGATGGAATTCTAAATATGAAGATGCCAACATAAATTATGTTGAGAGAATGGAAAACAATAGCACATTACCAGTAATAATGATGAAATTCATCTTAATTTAGCTTTGGGTAGAAAATTTAACACATACAAAGTAAAATAATATGCAGCAGATATTAGGAAATAAAGACAAAATAAAAAGATGAGATTATTGCTAATTTTGAAGAAAAAAAAAAAGAACTCTGTAGCTGATTTTAAAAATTGCTAGCAAAAGCATAGAAGTGGTTGTCAGATTTTTTTTTGTCTTAGATTATTAATCTAGGGATTCAATTGTTCAGAGAATTACTGCAGGCTAATACTAGCCCATAGTTGTAGTGAAGATTACTGGAAAAGATTTTTAGCATACATAGGACAATTTTTTTAAAAATGATCAGAATTATTTCAAGATTTATGATGTTTTCTATAACTATGGTTATTAAATAAAGTTGGACCCCAAAAAAAGAAAAATAGAAGTATTAATGCTTTTGAGCTATGGTATTGGTAAAAACATTTGAAAGTTTTATAAGCAGGAAAAATGAACAAATGAATATTTAATCACATTTGACATGATTCAAGGTGCAAATAACCAGGTTGAAATTGTTCTTTTTAAATCTAATCATGAAATATCTAATGTAATAAAGTGAATAATGCTTGAAAAGGTTAATGCTGAAATAATGTGACTATCGTATACTTTTGAGCATCTTGAAAGTTCAAACAGATGATCAAATAATGTGGAGAAATATTATTCCTATGATCACACCAGGACCCAGTATTGACTTGATGGCACTTTATAATACATTATAAAAATATGCCCAATTGCTACTCTGTTCATATAGTTTTGTTTTTACTGCTATAATTGCATGTCTGACCAACGTCTATTTAATATCACCTCACCATAACAGTATTTGAGAATTTAAGTGTTCAGGATTTGTGCCAATAATTATCAGTCACGTATACAACTGCAATGCGATAGACTTATTATTTGTTCACTGTTACTCTTAAACAATTTTTGGTACTCATTTATTATATGCTCTTTACCATATTGCTTTCTAAGAGGAACCTCAAATCACCGCTGACACATCCAAGTGATTAATAAGATCGAATAGCTCCACCTTGGGGCAATAGATAGTGTTCCAATTATTTTGACCATTTGTGACCATCTTGCCTGTAATTTTCCTCTAACATTTATGCATATTTTGCATTAAAATTTTATTATGTTTATATTTGTTTAAAATTCGTTTATGGATACATTTTATTGTTAATATTAGTATTATATTGTATATGTATATATTTTATTTAAAATTTGTTTATGGATACATTTGTTTATTGTTAATATTAGTATTATATTGTTTTGACTAGGGCACACCAGTCATTAGATGGGCATTGAAATCATTCAGGGAGTTTGCAGAGATGCCCTAAAAAAAAAAAAAAAAATCAGGAAACTTTACAAATTTAATTTTTTCATGAATATATTCACATATTTTGTCCAATAAAATTCAAAAATAAAGTGCGGAATCAAATAATAATAAATGAAAAATCAGATTTTCTTCTAAAACAATTTTTTTTGATCAATATGCTTTATAGAAATCATTAAAACAGAAAGCAGTTACTAATCAATAAAAAGCAACAATGATTGATAAACAGAAAAGAGGGGAGGAATAGAACAAATTTATGATATATTGGAATTTGAAGCCAATGATATTATTGCTGTTTTATGAATTTTTTTCCAAATGGAAGGTAGCTTAACTGAATCATTGAGTTATTATGCAAGCTGGTCTAAATTTTGAATGTTTGTTTTCTTTAATGCCAAGTGTTAAATCCCAACATGGTATTGCTAAAATATATTTTATGACCAGTACCTAAAATATGGAGAGTGCAGTAAAAATACGCACATAAAGAAGTCTTGCAAACTTCACAAAGGATTTTTTGTAAACCTCTTGGACCTTAGTTTTGTTAAACTGTTATCAATTTTTTATTGGTAAAAATAATAATATTGTAGTATCTTAATCTATGCCTTCTTCAGTCTGTAATTCAGTTTACAAGTTTTCACCAGTTTTATTTCTGCACTTTTTGATATTGTCTTAAAATTTTAGATTTTAATTAATTTTTTTAGTGTTAATGAGAAAAGCCATTTAAATTATCTAAATACCAACTTTTCATTTGTCATTACATTGTGCTACAATTTGTTTCTAAATATTATTGGGCAAACATATGTTAATCATATGTATAAAAAAATTTTAAGATCAGATATTTAAAACATTTTAAAATTAAATTTTCTGATTTTGTTTTAAGGTGTCCCTGCAACATTCTTCAATGATTGCTACTATCTTAGATGGCAGCTGATGTGATCTAGTCAAAATATCAGTATATCAATAATAGGCAAATATATGCAGAGACAAATCCAAAATATATGTTCACATTTTTTAAATATGAAAATATTTTCTTTAATATATGTATATAATTTTAAAATTTATTGTTTTCTTTCTTTTAGTTTTAGGTTACGAAAACATATTTGAAAAATTTCGTTTTCATAAAAATCGAAATAAATATCTTAACAAATTTTATACTTTTGGATTAATCTTCTTATTTAAAACATTCTGGAATTGTTTCTAGTTATGAATAAGATTTTTTTACATTGAAAAATTATCATCTGACTTGATCCCTGTTGTTTTCTTTTCTTCATATCATTAAATTGTGACATTCCTCTAGGAATAAATTTTCTTAAAATTTGTATATTGTTTTTATATTAATTTATTTTAAAATAACAAAATTTAAAGTTTCAACTAGTATAATCTATATTAATTTGTATTTTATATATATTTATTACTATTGTATTTTCATTTGTATATATATAAGATGTTCTAAAAATTTTAAAGAGCTTTGAAAATATAACTTTTTTGATGAGCAGTTATTTTTATTGAAAGTAAAACACTATTTTTGTTACATAATTATTTAAGAGTTCTTCATAAATATTACCAAAATCACACTTTTCTTTATTTTGCTGTAATATCCTATAAATACAATTTATCCAAACCACTTCAAACACTTTTTAGCAAAACTTTATTTTTACATATATAATACACCTTACGTTTCGTCTGTCCTGCACTCTTCCTCAGAGCCAGTTCACTTTAATCTTGAGGTGAACTAGCTCTGAGGAAGACTGCAGGACAGTCGAAATATAAGATGTTGAACTGGTTCTGAGAAAGGCTGCAGGACAGTCGAAACATAAGATGTATGTATATATGTACAAATAAAGAGTTTTGCTAAAAAGTGTTCAAAGTGGTTTGGATAAATTGTATTTCAGAGTTCGTTATAGAACAATTTCCAAATATGAAAATCTGCAACAGATAAAAACGTCATACTACAACAAATATATTTATACAAAAAAAAAAAAAAATTTCCTTCAATAAAGTTTTATAGTCTTTCTCAGTGTAACATATATATCCTGATAAAGGCAAAAGCCAGAAATCAGTCAAAAATGAATTTAATAAATACACTAGCATCTGACATTTACTAATTAATTAAGCTTACTAAAGATAGCATTATAGTAGAGAACTCCTTGCGTTTCATCAAATATTACATGAATTATAGAATCAAGTGATTTGTTAGTTTTAATTAATACAATATTTGTTGTGGTTTAACCTTTTATATTTTTTTTTAATAAGCAAAAAAATATAATGAATTATATTTATTTATTTTATGATATATATATCATCATTAACAACAGCCACTTGCCAATATCCAATGTAAACATGATCTATTCCTTCCACAAGAATTTTGTTCAAGTTCACCATAATATACCTCTTTACAAACTCTTATATTGTTAGTTTCATATGTCCAATCCAATCTAACAAAAATGTTATTTTACAATAATGGACGCAAATTGAAGAGCATTTTTAAATTTTACGAAACATTCTTAAATGGAATTTTTCTAATTGCTTTGTTATATTGATAGGGTACTCAAGTCTCACATATATTAGATAAAACAACAAGCTCTATATACAACTAATTTATTCGTAGTAATGAAACCCTTATCTTTTAATTTATTAAAAGCAGTAGCATATTGAAATCTGTACTACAATCTCAACATATAAGTCAACCATATATAAATATATAAAGAATAACCAACACCTAATGATAATTAAACCAGAAGCAAATATGTCACTTACCTGTGTGTCTATAAACAGTAGTTGGAACAGTCCATTGTTATTACTGTTTGTACAAGCAAGTGACTTCTTTCTGGATTAATTATAGCTAAGTGTTGATTATTCTTTGTATATTTTCCCAGAATAGAATTATGCATTTGAATTGCATGTGTGTATATATATATACACACACACAATACTGTAAATAAAATAATTATTTTATTTTTGGGTTACCTTGTGTATGAAATCATTCATATACAATCCTGTTTTTTTTTTTTTTTTAAAAAAAAGTTTTTAAAATTATGATTTGTAGAATGACAAACACAAATTAATAATTTCATTCTTATCGAATTTTACAACTAAAAACATATGCTGAAAATTTGAATATGTATTTTTAAAAACAAGTCTTGTAGGATTCTGTGTATCATTATTTACTTAGATTTGTCTATGGAGTAGGGTGATTAAGAAAATAATCGAATACTTTGTCACCTGGAAGATCATATGATGCTCAAGCTCTGGCAATGATAGTTAAAATTTTGTTACAGGGACTTTTAACTCCCAAGTACTCTACCATCACCTATTACATATGAATTATAAGTTAAAAAAGATACATATTGCTTTATTTTGAAATATATGTCACAAGCAGTACTAATGTATTTTGCACCGACATTAAAAAAAAAATCAAGGATATAAAACAACATTAAATAACATTCTCCAGGACGAAGATCCTCCTGCTCATTTCTATAAAGGAGCAGTAAAGCAAAAGACATTACCAGAATAATGGTAAGGGCTTTATGAATGATGTTTTTAGACAAAATATTCAAATCTTAGAGGTTGTGTGGTTCCATTTAAAAGTTCTAATCAAATATAGCAAAAAGGAGACAAATCTTTTACCAACAATTTTACAGTCTTGGTATGTGTGTATATAATAATAAAATCCATTTGATGTATGAAATTATTAATTCAAATAACATTTATCAAATTTATATGAATTAGAAAAGCAACTAACAGTAATTAAAAAAAAATGTCAAAAAAGAATTAAATAATTTTTATTATTAAAAATTTATGATTTTGAAGCAATTAACTTGTTTAAAAGTTCTTTTAATATTAAGGGTGTGTGGAATTGTGGATAATATTTAGTATAAATTTGTTATCTTTTAGTCCTTTACACTTGAGAAGTCTACTTACAGCAGTGAAACCATTGGGTGTGTATTAGAGTTTGTTTTCTTTGGTTAGTTTGGTTCAGTTGTGAATTTGGAGTAATTTTGATCAATGTTATTTGTAAATTTAAAAAAAAAAAAATCCAAATGGCTAACCTCTCAGGAGATTGTATAATATGTAAGAAGTGAATGTGACATTTTGAGCTTTGATTTGGGTACCTTTGCTCAAGAGTTTGTCACTCAACTATTGAGTTAAACTAAATTACTTCCCTCTTTTATTTAGGAATATATAAACTAATAAGCCAATTCATGTTTATATTCTAAACTCAAATGCATGTTCTGTATTTAAGTATATGTGCTTGATGCATGACTTAAGCTCGTGAATCTTTATTTATTCTGAAAAAAAGTAAAGTCTATGGAGGGAAAAGGTCATAATTCTGGCTGTAAAAATCTATTCAAAATATCACATTTTAAACTATTCTTTTTTAAAAAAACTTAATATACTAACATGTAAGGTTTACACAATACTGCATTCAAATCATATATATATAGTGCAAACAGCTATATAAACACAAAATATTCAGAAAGATATTTCAATTTTCAAAAAAAGTTTATTTTATAAAAGTGTTGTAAACATTTTTAGGCCATTTGGTTTTACAATATAAAAAGATTTTGGCATTTTTTCAATAAATTGCCTTTAGTCATATAGTAACCTAGTGTTAAATTTTAGTTCTGTGCTCTTCTCCAAACATTAACATTACTTAAGATTATAGTGACTACAAATTGTTTTCCCGATTCACTATTATTGAATAATTATGTCATACATTTTGTAGAAACCATCTTATATTTGATTATTGCTATAATTATGTAAATAAAAGCAGTATTTTTCAAAACATTAAAAAAAATCAAAAGGCAATTTTAATTGAAAAATACCTTTGTGACATTCTATACAGTATATTAAGAATTATTACAAATAGATATGAATACATATATTATATATAGAGCTCGCAAGTAAGCTCTTAACAAACTTTGCAGAATATCCCCAACCCCAGACCGGTTTCTGCTACTGGCTTCCTCAGAATATATATCAGTGCTGGTTACAAATACACAATACCTATTGATTAAGCCATCTAATTAGACAAGAATAAGTTAATCAATAAGTTCCATTTTTTAAATAAAAAAACATAGCAAATAATAAAATTGAAAACATGAGAATAATGTAATTTAAGAATATTTTTAGTGAACAATAATTAAAAAATTATTTTTAGTAAGTGTAATTAATGCAAACATTTGATGAAAATTTTTGTTAATGATGATACAAACACTTGTTTTGAAGACAAAGCAAAAACTTAAGAATATGTTTGAAAACCTGAAAATAACATTTTTAGTGAACAAATGATTAAAAAACAAATATTGTAAATAAATGTGATAAATGGAAACATTATGTAAGAAACTAAATTAGTGTTTGCTGTCATTGACAATTTCTTATGTAATTTTCATTCATCACATGTATTGCCAATATTTGTTTTTCAATCGTTTGCTAAAGATATTTTCAGATTTGTTTTCTTAATAAAATTTCTCAAGTATTTATGCTTACTGAAAAAATTTGTTTTTCAGTCATTGTTTGCTAAATGTATTGTTTTCATGTTTTTAATTTTTTTTATAAAAAACATGAAATTTCAATTTGTTTTTCTTATCTACTTTAGTTTATGGATAGTTTCTTTATCAATGAATATGTACATGCAACTAGCACCCATATATCTATCTATCTATACACATAAATACATATATACATCCTTAAAAAAAAAATCAAAAATTTTATTTGCTTTAAAGATAATATATAAAATTGTTTTTAACAAGATTTCATTTATATTCTGGATATGAATTATTTTTACAATTAAAATCCATGGACGATGAAAGGTGAACAGAATGTACAATTACTATGATGGTACTCTAAAATAAAACAAAATGAAACTTTTCTCATTTTCTTTAATGAAAGTGTAAAAAATAAATCTGTTAATATATATTATTGGAAAATTTAAATATTGAGACATATGTTGCAGATGAAAAAAATCTATATTTCACAGAAACAATTCACGGTTTTAAAATTATAAACTCTTAATTTTTTATCATAAAAATTTTAACAGATGGTTTTGTTCTACATAAATATGATTATAAAGAAATTTTTGTTATAAAAATAATTTTAATTTTAAAAAATTAACAATGCCATATGACATTAGATTAATATAAGTGACTGATTGAGGTTTGATAAAGGAATGTTTAACTCTCAATTTCACCATTGCACTAAACTGCATAGAGAATAAAAAGGAAAAGATTAAAAATAGCTGCTTACAATATAGAGATTTGAACACTTAACAAAAGAAACTTCAGACCATTTATACGAAGTATAGCCAGATGTATGTTAAAAGCTACAGGAAGGACTTGAAAATGAAATATATGAGTAAGAGAAAAAAATCAAATACCACCTCATAAGAATTATGAAACAAATTAAGTTGAGCTGAACATACATTTTCTAGAAGAGATGATACTAGATTAATAGCTGAAGTATTAAACTGAGGTCCAAGAGATTGTGAAAAACCTAGAGACTCCATGTGAAATTGACAAAATAAGGAAATTTGCTGGTGTATTCTGGAAAAGAAACGCAAAGATTTTGAGAAATTGGAGTAAATATGGATTCACTTTGCAGTAGATCGATAATGACTGAAAATGATATAATTATCGTTACTAAATGAATGCAAGAATAGATGATTGCAAACATTTATTTAGGATAAACATTTATTTTATTCACATTATGAGAACAAAGATTTAAAAAATAAAAAAATCACAATTTAAAAAAATTGCATATAAAAATTAAAAACCCACTGCATTAATATATCTCAATTAAGAACATTTTTTTTTGGAATAACATATTAAATATAATTCTTTTTCCTACAATTTCAAATATTGTAAATACTGTACCTAAAATTAAAGATTTAAATTATTGTATCTCAAATAAAAAAATGAATTTGCTGTTGATGAAAAAAAATTTATGGCAAGAATGATGGAATTGTTCAAAATTTTGCTACCTATTTCATAATAAAATGTAATGTTACCTACTTTTAAGTTGCAATTGTTTTACCCAATTAGATAAGGCCCAATCTACTCGAAGAATAAAACAATATGTTAAAAGCATAACTGGTATTATTACAAATATAGCACATGCTTCAAAAATAAAACGTGGTGCAAAAATTTTCCAAACCATTAGATGGCGCCGGTGAACAGCTGCAGCTCCCATGGTTCCTAAAAGCTGAAATAATAAAATATTTTTTTTTAATATAATTTTTTTATTGAAAATTAAATATATTTATTTATAAATTTTTGTTTTCTTGTTAAAAAAATGAGTTTATCTGTAGTGATGGTATATATTTCAACTATAATTCATTGTTTGAATTCACTTTTTTTTTGGTCACCAGAGGAAATTATATTATAAAATAAACATTCCACATCAAAAAGTTTCTAATTAATGACTCCTTTGTTTTCAGACAGTTTCTTGGAAGAGACATGTTTATCTCAAATTTGAGTAAGTTTTGTCTTTTCTTCTAGTTCCTATTGATTTTCTAAAATACAGATTTGATTATAAGAAATATGATCTCTAATCCAATGGCCAAAGTTATGGAAGATCAGTTTTTATGATTTTAAATATGAACTTTGATAAGTTGAAGATATTATTAATAATTGAGAAAAAGGTGTTTTAATAATATTGTAAAGTATTTAAATGATATTAAGAGTAGAATATGTTATTTATTTTTAAAAGAAGCCATAAAAGCATTAACCTTATAAACTAGTTTTGTAGTCAAGATGATTAAGAAAATGGATATAGCTTTTTTTTTCATAGCAGGTATAAAATTGATTATTTCACTAGACCATATTCAACAACTTTGGGACATATATATGTTATTTCTAAAGTTCCATATTCATTATTTCTAAAAATTCAATAGCATTAAAATAGATTTGAATTTTCATAAACTGTTTAAATAAAAAATATAGAATAATTTGAATGTACATATAGATAAATAAATAACAAAAATTAGTTGACAAAAAGCAGCAGAAGTGATAAATTGTTAGCTTTTAAATCAGACAATCTATCAGTGTGCTAAACTATATTGGTAAAAATACAAGCATAAAGCCCATGAATCATAGGACAGCTCTGTTATTGGCAAATAAGGGCTTTGAACCTACCATCACTAGATTTTCAATGATATGGATGGCTGGAGAGTGGAGAAGATTAAAGCCTGTCCTTTAAAGTTTGAAGATTTGCTACTATATTGGTAAAAATACAAGCATAAAGCCCATGAATCATAGGACAGCTCTGTTATTGGCAAATAAGGGCTTTGAACCTACCATCACTAGATTTTCAATGATATGGATGGCTGGAGAGTGGAGAAGATTAAAGCCTGTCCTTTAAAGTTTGAAGATTTGCTATCTTATATAAACCGATACACTTATTATATATATATGTCTGGGAGATAATAATCCAGACCAACCGATGAGAGCTAGTTCAGCACAAAATACATATATTGGAATCATTTATCTTTTTCTGATGTATGTGGTCATGTGTATCAGTTGTCTAAGATGGAGTGGATGACAAAAGGGAGCTTGAAAGTCTGTGTTCAAATCCCCCTAATTCCATTTAGGCTAAAGTATATATAGTAAACTTGTATTTAAATATATTTTTGTAAAAGATTAAGTAATTACTCAAAAATATAATTTCTAAAATTATTTGAAAATTTTTTAATACAGATAGGCACAATTTTAGCTACAATCAAATAAATTATTTTTTTATTACATAATATATTAATTAGCAAATCAAGTATCAAAGCTGGAAATGATTATTTTAGCAAATAGCCACAATATTTGCCAATATGCTAATTACAATGATGAAGTTCAGCTACTAAATGCCCTGTAATAGTGTAAATAAATTCTGAATACAATATTGAGAACTTCAAAGACTGGTTATTTTATTAATATACATAATTTCTGTTTCTAATTATTTCTTAATAAATGTAGGTATAACATATATATAGTTATGGGTAGCAGTAAGTATCCTTTCTGTCATGTGGGATCCTGGAGTTTGACTTCCTGTCAGGAAATTATATATATTTGTTGGATGCTGTGCTTAGGCTACCAATGGTCTCTAAAAGTGCGGACAGTGGAATGAACTTATAGATACAAAGACCAACTGTGAATAACAAATAAACAGTGCCTGACTAAGAGCTCCCTTTTTAGATACTGTTTCCAATAGAAAGTTTTCTGTCTCCTTTTATTTCTTCAGTCATGTGATACTTATCCCATCAGACATTTTCTTGTACTATGATAATGGGATTGTGTGTTTATGCACCAAGATTTTTATGCACAGTATAATAATAAAAAAATAGTTACTCAAAAATGATGTTCATTCTGACTCCAAAAAGAAAAAAAACTACTCTGGAAATGAGTTTTGCAATGACTATACAAATTAATTGTGAACCACAAATATGTCGACATATAGAACATGCTGATCAATTTTTCTGTTTATTTGATACTTTACAATGATGTCTTAATTTCTTCAGCAGAAAACTTTTCTTTCTGAAATACTTCAACACCATGTCTAACTGTAGCTCTCCAATACATTCTATTCTCTGCCATATCTTCCTAATGAAACCAATTGATTTTGCACTTCTTTAGAATCTGTGAGATAATCTTTACTTCTCTCATGAAACCATACTCAAGTTCACCATAAAACATCTTTTTAAAAAGTCCTCCATTGTTCGTTTTAAATATCTAATCCAATAAAGGTGTGATTTTATGATAGTGGACTCAATAGTATCATATCCAGCAAAGTGAAGAACTTATTGATTGGTTTTATGATCTTGTATTATTAAAATTTTACAGAATATCTTAAGAGTTGAAAGGATTTCCAAGTTTCACTTCCATACAGTAAATTAGATAAATTACAATTTATTTATAGATAACTTAATTGCAGTAATTATTTCCCTGTGATGAAATACATTTTTTAAATTGTTAAAAGCAGCAGCAGTTCATTAGTCTGTATTGTATCTCAACATCTAAGCACACTTTTCTACTTAGAAAACTATTAAGACATTTAAATGTGGCTGAGATTTTCTTCCATCACTGGTTGATAAAGGAGTTTTTGAATAATAATTAATAAGTCAGTCTTTGTATGCTCATTTGAAACATTAAGAATATTCTGTAAATCATTTTTTTAACTTGCAAAAATAACACAATCCAAGAAGTGAAAGTTATTTTCACTTTTCATTAATTTAAAATTCTATCATCAATCCTGCATTATATCTTGATCTCTGATTAAGCCACCTATAAACAATTCCAAAGACCACTGTCATAAAAATTGAAAACAATGTTGGTAAGATCACATTCTTGTTTAACACCAGTTTTCATTTCAAATGTCCCTGACTTTCTACCTGTAGTAAATAACATTTTCTCATACTATAATGTATGCATTATATAATATGAATGAATTTTAGTAGACAACCAACTAATTTCAAACAATGCTGTAAATCTATCCTAAATCGATAAAAGCAATATATAAATCGCTCCTTTGTCCCAATACTTCTTGCATTTTTCTGGCAACAAAAACTATGTCAATAGTACTTCTTGATTCTTTAAAACTATAATGAGTCTCTGATAGCCATCTATGATTGGAGGTTTTCAACAAAATTCTTGAAGGTACATCTGCTGTACAGATAATTGCAATCTTTTCTATTCCCTTTGTTTTTAAAAAGTGGACCAATAAAAGCATCCTTAAGATCAGATGGTACAACTTCATGGGGTTATATATTCCTTAAAAAATGTAATATTTTTGAAGCTAATATACTACTATAATTTTTTTCATCAGAACCTGCAGCATTTCCATTTTTAGGATTACAATGGGTTATTTTAACTTCTTTAAGCTGGACATTTTTGTCCAAATTTAATGAGTAAATAAAATAGATACATCAGTAAAAGTTGTCATCTCAATTCTTGTATCAGTACTGTAAAAATGATTAAAATATTCCTTCTAGCTGTTCAAAATATTGTCATCATAGAAAAAAATGCCATTTCTGGATTTACTAAGATTGCGATATCATTTCTCAGGTCAATATATTGTTTTCAAAGTATCAATAAAAAATCTAGAATGATCTCAGCAAATGTCTATTTTTGCCATTTTAATCTGCCAATCATTTTTAAGCCTTTTTGTCAGTCGTTGAACTTCTGCTTTCAGTTCTTGATATTTACTAAGAAGTTTCATAATAAATTTATTAGTCTGTCAAGCAGAAAAAGGCCACATTTTGATTTAATCAAGTCACTAATAATAAGATCATTGTCAGAAACCAGATTCTTTTTTAATGAACCCAAGAATAGATTTAGTCATATCCATAGTAGATTCCTTAAGAAAGAGTAATATCACTTTTAATTCTGAATTGCCTCTTGCTACAAGTGTTGGTCCCTCCAATTTTAGATTTTTTTTCCTAAGACTAATTGTTTGGGATAAAAATTGCTATTTGTTTTCTCTATAAATCCATTTCCATCATTGTTTTCTCATTGCCAAGGGCTTTGAAAACATACTTATTTACAATAATAATAAAAAAATCATGTAATAATTTCTGGATGAAAATATGGTCCACTATCCAGTCAATGCAAAAAGACAACTGATGACATGAGAAATTCATAACAAGTAGAAAACAAAAAAGAAAAAAGGCTATAAAACGGAGAATGAAAAAAGTATTCAGCTTCATTTTCTTAAAAAAAACAATTGCTGTTTGCATCAAAAATAGTACTCTGTCTTTAACCAAACATCTTATCTCATAAGACAGTAGGCAATATTCTTTTTTTTTTTTTTTTAAACAAAAAAGCATATCATGAATTGCTTTTCTTTCATTAATACTATTTATATATTCACGATTTATTAATATATCATTTCTTTGGATGAGATGTTTCTACAATAATCAATTTTAATTTTCACATTCTTCAGTACTTTTTTATCTTTCTAGTAATTAAGTTGTTTCCTATTACTGTAAATATTTTATTGTTCATAAACAACTGTAAATTAATAGTAATCCACTCTTGGGCATAATCTTAATATAGTCTTTCCAAGTATGAACCAAGATCTTTTACACATAAATCATGTATGTATGCATTACAAAGCCAGAAGCAATTTCTTGATCAAATGCTGCTTACTGGTTATTCATAGTTAATTCTAATGAGATGCAGTGACTTCTTTTTTGGAGTCAAGAATCGCTCAGCTACTATACTCAAGAGAAACTTGTTAGCCACTTTACCTTCCATTTCCTGCTCTAAGTTTTTCCCATATTCTTCTCTATCCTGCTCCCATCCCATCTTTCTCAACTCCATGGCCTTTATATCTAAATCCCCCTTTTTCCAAACCCAGCATAAAAACCAAGAACCCACCTTTTGTATAAACACTTTGTTTATATTTATCCTTCCACAACTTCATTATTTGTGGCCTTTCTACTTGCAAGCATTTACATTCAATTAACAGATGCCTACTTGCAGACTAAATCACCTACATTTTTCCATTTTATGTGTATATTTCCTTTTTGCTAAAGATCCGTTCGAGCCTTAAACAGTAATCATAAATTAACTCTCACCCAATATTCTGTTTATTTCTCTATATATTTACACTTTTTGTTCTCCAACTCTCTATTCTTTATAAATGCATCTATTCTTCTAGCCCATTCTTGCAACTTATACCCAACAATTCTAACACAATTATCTCACCTTTTGTATAAATATACCGATATAAATTCTTTATAATTACAATTTTCACTAGTGAAGAGAAAAACAATTTATTACATAAATTCTTTATCCATATCTTCTGCATACTATACTACCTTTCTCACCCATCTTGTTATCTGCCCTTTATCCATAACCCAATTAAATACTATTTTAGCTATTCTCTTATTATTCGTACACTGCATTCTACCAAACATTTTCATTTTGCTTTTTGCATCTCTCATATAAAAACTTAATCATCCCATTTCTCCGAATTGCCTCCTTTCCCATTGACACATCTGCATCTAATGCATGTCTTCCTACTTCTCTGTATTTTTTCTAAGTATTCTGACACCACTTCTATTTACATAACACATCGTTATCATATGTTACTGCCACTCCCTTTCATACAATTCTATCTAATCACATTTATTATATGAAAACACTGTTAATTTCTTTATATCAGTCCCTTTCTTTTCTTTGCTTCATTTATCAATTTTTTCTCCCATTCATCCAAGCAATTTGTCTGATTACTTAAAACGATTCCCAAATAATTATACCTATTTACTACACTTAACTTTATATCCCTCAATAAAAATTATTTGTCTTCTCTTTACCCAGTATTAATCATCATTTTTGATTTTTCTTCACTAAATTTAATCCCCATCTCTTTACCCATCCTTGTGCATGTCCTCAGCACAACTTCCATATATTCCCTTCACTATTCTCCACCTAGTGTACAATTTTTTTTAACAGTTAATTGAAAAATAGCCTAATTGTAGGGAAATATTGTATATAAAATAGTCTAAATTAATTAAATGTGTAAAAAGTAGATAAATTTATGAATTCACTATTAATCTTTTTATTATACAAAATACGTGGGATAAATTTTATTAATTGCTTCAATAGGATATATATTAGATAAAGTATCCAAAATGAACTACCCAAATACAAACAAAATATACTACCACATTGCGACAATCTAGTTCAAAATTTAATCTAAGCCTTGTAGATTTAAAAAATAATAATATAATTTATTATACAGAATATAAATAAACAATGAAAAATGAAAAACTAATTATTAGGAACAATTAGAAAAAAGTTATATTGTAAGTCTATGTGTAATAAGAATATTGATAGCATTGGATTTGAGAATCTAAGACTCTTGAATTGAAGCTTAATTTGTCATGGTTCTCAAAAATCTAATGATCTCCTAAATGACTAGTTATTCAATATAATAAAGATGGAGCAAGAGTTTATTATTCTTGAGATAAAGTAGATATAATAGAATAGCTATTACGTTATGACCAAAAAAGAGAAATAATTTGATAAATAGCATTGTGCAAATAATAAGTACTTGTTAATAAGGTTTAGTTTCCCAAGAAATCTAAATATTGCACAAATATAAATAAATAATGCCAGATTTGATGATGAAAAAAGAGAAATATATAAAGAAGACTTGAAATGACTGCATCAATAATAACAATTAGTGATCAAGGAATAAATTAAGAAATAGCAATGAGGATGTATGTGCATAGTCTGAATTCAATATAGATTCAGACCACCACTTGACAGTTATAGAATTGAAGCTAATTTTGATGAATATAAATTGTATAATAAACCACATTTATTTTCAACATCCACTTTAAAAATAATGAGCTATTTAGTATCAGCTCGAGTAATTAATGAATAATACATACTATTGTATCATCCAAATCCCCAGACTAATTTCTGGTTACTGGTCTTCATCAATAAGAAGCACTAAATTGCATCCAGAAGTCATTTTTATTTCTTTCATACTATCAATGACATGAGATTCATATCCTAAGGTTTTAAACCTGAGTTAACTTATTTAGAAGTTTAGAACTAGATCACCTTAGTATACATTTTGGTATCTTCAATAAGCACAACAATCAGAAATGAATCTGGGATTTTAGATGAGGAATTTGTGCCCAATGATTACCCAAACAGATGATATATAATTCTGAAGTAGAAAAAAAATAATGAATTGCTGCTCCTAATGCAGAAGTTGAAAATAAAGAAAAAATTAATGTGATATTATGTTTGGTGTATACCCTTCTTGCAAGGTGTTAAAAATTGAAGTCATTAAAATATATAGTTGCTGGCCTCATGTCAAACATATATAATAATTATATAAAAGGAAATTAGTTCAAGCTCAAAACTTTTAATAGTATTTACATCTCATATTATTACTTTGCATAGCATAAAAAAGAAAAAGAACCACAAGATATGTAGGACCAAAATCCAATGCTTCTACTAATAAAAATAGTTTAGGGACTTGGGTCTATAGCAGGGTAATGAATCATTATTTCTAATGCAGAAATACAAATTCTAAGAAAATAAAAAATGGGCTGTGGCTTGTGGATTAAAAAATAATATAAAGAAATTAAAATGAAAGAAAAATATTTAAGAAAAATTTAATAGAAGCTGCAACAAGAAGTAGTTTATAGGAAAAGTAAAAGTGCAAATAAGTCTTAGGTTAACAAGGTGATTAATAAAATGACAGAAAAGGGAAAAATATATTAAAGTAGACAGAAATATATAATAGAAAACATTAACTGTGAACTGACAAGTGCAACAGATAAAACTAAACAAATGTGGTTTGAAAATAATATAACAAGATGGAAGACTGACAAAGTAAATAAGATTTAATATACTATATAACACTAAATCATCCATGCACGTTACAATTGTTACACAATGCTTTATTTATCACCCTCTTTTACAGTTTTGATTGCCCCAGCAATCTTTTTCAGAACTTTTATAGTTCCTAACTTAGGAGATATAAAAGTTCTGAAGAAGATTGTTGGGGCAATTGAAACTGTAAATGAGGGTTATAAATAAAACATTGTGTAATAATAGTAAAGTGCATGGATGATTTAGTATTATATGGTATACAGTTTGGCAATGCAATAAGAAAGAGTAGTTATTATACTTCTTGAATAAGATTTAATATATAAGAGAAAAAAACTTTCTGCATAGGAAAAACATAGTCACAAGAATGGTGTCCAACTGAAACAAAGAATGGTAATATAGAAGTGAAAAGGTTAGCTATATTAGAAAAGTAATCTTAATCCAGATGTCTTTATCTGGAATTTGTCACTCTAATAATGAATTAAACCACACAGAACAATAAATATAATGAAATGAGAAAATAAACAATTTGTATGATGAAAATAATAATTGTTTTTCTATTAAAAATAAAAAAGTGATGACGATAAATATGGTGCAGATTGTGAAATAATAGGAGATAAAGATTTAAAAGCTATAGATGAAATGAAGACTGACAAAGCAAGGAAATCAACAAAATTTCAGATGAATAATTTTAAATCAAAAGAATTTGTTGTTGTTTGTAATTTACATCTCCAGAGGTTGTCCAATAGATTTTCTTTAAAATAAAATATGAGAACTTAAAAATGATAAATTTAATGTTATATGCATCTAACAAGTTAAACATGTTGAAGTCTGAAATACTGTTTGAAAATAGACAGCACGTAAATATTAGAGATGCAGTTGGAGTGATGAAGACTTGTTATGAATTACATAAAAAGAAAGGATAGTACTAGAAGGTATTTGATTTTGTTGGTTATTAAGTAAACAAAAGATTGGAGAGATTATTATTAGACTATTTTGTATATGAAACAAAAAGTTAAAAAGACCTCAAAAATCAGATAGATTTACTGAGAAATGTAAGATAGAGAAATGGTCTATTTTCTATTTTGTTTTATATTTATTTCAATGATTTATTAAATGAGTATGACATGTTTAGAAAATTTAAAATAAAAAATAAATACATCATCCCAAAGCAATGATTATAAGGTGCAAATGATAAAAGATTAGAAATAATAGTTGGACTGGAAGTAATAGAGTAAATATAAATAAATGATTAATCATTCAGGTCATATGACATTCGAAGTACCAAAAGTGACAGAGTGAGCATAAGTTCAAAAAATATTTAAAAAGATGTAAAGTAAGTTATTGTCTTATCTTTATCATCTTTCTTTTTTAAAGATCAATATTATTATTGAATTCTTCCAATCAAATGGTTCAGGTCTTTATCATTTAGACATTTAGTTTACAACTTTGCCAACAATTTTTCTATTTCTTCACCTGCTTCTTTTAAAATGTCAGTAAAAATTCCATCATTTGCTGGAGCTTTTTCCTCATTCACAGATTTAATTGTATGTCTTACCTCTTTTTCATTTAAAATATTTGGTAATTCAAAAGATGTAATAATTATAGGGGATATTTTGTTTACTTGTTCTTTATTACTATATAATTTTTTATAGAATTCTACACTATATTTCATGAGCACATCTCTCTTTTTAATAATAGACAGAGTGGAAAGATTAATTATTCAAATCAATGAAAGATACATGCAGATAATTCAGGTTTATATTCCAACATGTTCTCATTGTGATGAAGAAGTGGAGAATTTTTATATGGGATATATATTCTTTTGTTCAAATCAAACATTTTTGTCATAGAAGATTTTAATGCTAGATTAGTAAACAATTGAAAAATACATTTAGTTATAATGATAAAAATGAGAGAGCACATAAACTTGTGGAGTTTTCAGAAAAGCTGCATATTATGAACTTTTTATTTGAGAAAAATATTAAATGAAAGTGAACATGAAATCATTTAAATAAAGATCAAGCAGAATTGAACTATATTTTGACTAATACAAACTATCTTCTAATACATTTAATGCAGGAAATGATCATCGACTAGTATTAAAAAAGTATTAATAATTAAAGTTTCTAACTTTCAGAAACACTCAATGAATTTAAATTAGAATTTGCAAATCGTTTTAAAATATTAACATACTTTGAAGATAATTCAGGAAATTGATAAGATAATATTAAAAAGTGTAAAAAAGATTGATGGTACAAAAAAAAAGCCACAATTTACCAGGTAAATTTTCTATTGAAACAAGACAATATATGAAAAGGGATATGAATTTTTTTTAAAAAAGATCCACTAAAAAGAATTGAATATCTAGAGTTTTGTAAAGTGTTATGATAAAATTTAATAATAATATAAAATATAATTGTGAATTGACAAGGAAAGCTATAGAAAAGAATAAGATTCATCTTGATATTGGTAAAGAAATTGTTCAGCAATAAGAAAAGATGGAACCATTACTAAAATTAAAATATTGTAGTAATTAAAACAATCAAAACTCTATTTGTAACTTCAATCATGGTGTCTATTACAATTTTTATCTGCAGTTGCAATACTATTTGAAAATTTTGTCAATTTTTTCATGTACTATGGCAGTTTGTAGGAAAAAAAAAGGAATTTTCCATGACATGTCCTCAAATTTATTTATATCCAATTCAAGGTGCATTATATTTATTATAAATCAATACTTTGCAATTTTATCTGAATAATAGAAGCATTGAATTAAAATTGTTCAGATTTACTCTATCTATAGTAGGAAACAATGATTACACAGTTTAGATAAGAATGGAATTCTACTTTGAAACCTATTAAAACTAAATTTATGATAGACTTGTTAATTGACATTTAGATAATAACTTTATATGCAGAGAAAAAGGAAAAAGAAAAGATTTAAGCATTTTAATAGGAAGTGAAGAAAAATGGAAAAGATAAGTTGGAAAGAGAAGGTTAGAAGAACTGGATTGAACTTATATGTGGAGTTAAAACAATTTTTTAACATGTGTTGGAAAGAACTGTAGAGAAAAAGAGATATAAAGTAATAAAAAATTGATTATCCAAAAGAAGAGATTAGTTTTGAAAAAAGGAAGGACAAACAGAGTGTTAATGCACATAAAGCTATATTTTGATAGAATAAAGGTATATCTATGTGTCTGCATAAATAAGTAGAATAAAAAAATAACTTACTCTTACTCCAAAAAATGACAGATACTGAAGGTATAGATTCATTAAGGATGTCTTGAAGATGTATTCGTGTTCATGAAGAGTAAATTCACCCTTGTGTCGTTCATCAGAATCGCCATGACCAGCATGTCGAAATCTGTTTAATAATGTGCCTTGAAAAAATGGCCAAAAAAGGACAAGAGGAAGAACCATTGTAAAAATTATTTGTGAAGCGAATGTATTCAAAAGGATGAGAAATGCTGGGATTATGTTATTATCAAAATCTCCATGAAAGCCATGAAATGCAGATTCCCAGTGAACTGTTGAAATCGTATACTGATGGCCAGTAGAAAAAAAATAATGTGATGACATCAGAAACCAGACAGTTATGGAGAGGCAACTTGGAGTAAAGAAATCATCTTTATAAAACAACAAAAAAAGATATTTATTAATTTTTATTTTATACATTTTTTAAGTGTTAGATAAAAAAAAAATTATTTACATAACAAAAAATTATATAACCTTTATTCTTTTACATTCACATATGAATTAGAATTATTTGTTGTATTTACTCTACACATGAACCAGCTTGATTATTCAATAGAGGCTAAATGGTAGTGGTATGGTAAATTCCCAGACTAGTTTCAAGTAACTGGCCTTCTTCAGTATTGCTGCTGAATAAAGGAAACCAATAATCAGAAACAAGTCTGGAGACTATATATTGTTCATTGATTATTCAAATTCACTATAGATGATTCTGGGGTAGAATAAATTGCTTGCTCCTAATGCATTTATTTTCGAAAATGTTAGAGAATTCAAAACTTAGACTAAAAGAAATATTTCATAACACTATTTCTAATCTTCCCAATTTATGCTACATTCATTTTCAAAGCATTTTTTAAAATTTATATTCTTACAAATGACAACTACTTAAATAACAACTGATGAATGACAATAAAAAGATTATGAGTTAATTAATACTATTGTTAAAAGATAATAAAACAGATCTTATTTTAATTTCTCATCAATCTTAAATCTATTAATAATTAATATTTACAATAGGAAAATAAATTTACAGTATTTTCTTTATGCAGAGCCATATATTATAGTTTTGAGCAATTTATGAAAATGATATAGTTAACTTGAATAATCAGTGGATACAATATGATGATGCTATACCCCCTCCCCCCCCAAACTAGTTTCTGGTATTCTTCAGTGAGGAGCATTGGATTTTGCTTCCAAACATCACAGAAAACAATCTATAGATTTATAATATTACCATTTAATGCCAAATAATTACTTAAGATTACAAGGTATAGCCCCAGAAATGAGTAAATGAAATAAATTACTATTTCTAATGCAGATATTGAAAATAAACAGAAAGTTATGTAGTGTTTTATTTAGTATATAGTGTTTCTTCCCAAGTAACTAATAGCACAACTGAGCTTGATTTATTAAAAACAATTACTATTAACAAATTTAATATCAAGAGATTATTTTTGCATATAAGTGAAATAACAGTTCAAAATAAATTATAAATGAATAAAAAAAGTAACTTTTTAAATAATAAGACCATGTAAAAAGAATAAAGGACACAAGAATACTGAAAATAATAGAAAAATGAATAAAAAATCAGTGTTCATATAGTGTATATCTAAGTAGTATTTAGCAGTGAAAGAAAGAAAATTGATCAATAAACAATAAAATGATTAAAAATGTATATTAAATATAATAATGTATTTTAAAAAAAAGTGTTATATAAAACAAATATACAAAATGTATATAAAATAAAAATATTAATATTTAAAGCTCTTTAGCATCTATAAATTCAACAGTAAATGCAGATATTTTACTTTTTATTGATTTGCCTTTTATTGGGCAAGTCCTATTTTCAGAGATTACTTTTTTTTTTGCTTCCTGAAACCAAATTAATACTTTTATCTGCCATGAATGGTTTTGTTTTTGGAATTACATTTATTATGAGTCTGCAACTGTCTTCACATCAATGATTGATTTGCTACCTATTGCTTTTGCTTAAAACATCTACTATGGTAGTTTTATTTAATTTTCACATTTTGTGCATGGATTATCCTTTGCTTTGTTTTATTTAATACACATTTTTTATTGCAAAATATATTGTTTCCTTTATTTTATTTAATTTATACTTGCAGTTGTAAATTCAAGAATGAGACCATTTTATTTTTTATTGGTTAGTTTTTCTTTCACTCAATAAGTAGTACATAAAGATAGGCATTACAATATATGAGTGCCAAAAATATCATTAACCAACTGGTACCACTACATTAAAGAATGCTATGGAAAAACTGCAGCTAGAAAGAGAAAATGCATAAGAAAGGGTAAACTGGACAAAAATTATACGAATGATAAATTATAATATAATTCTACTTGTGATTCAAGAAACCTCAGAATCAAGGAATGCACTCATCGTTAACCATATATATAAATCGCTCACTATGTGAGTAAATTATTATGTTATAAGATTTCATAATGTGGATAGAAATATTCCTATTTTGTGAAAAAATTATGTTGATATTATATTGAAGAACTTAACAAACTAAAGAGAGTAATTTTAATTGCAAAGAAACTCAAGCTTTAAATGCAAACAAATCTTACTTATGACATATATATATATATCAAACTCAACATAGGTGTTGAAAACAAAAGTATTTCAGTCTCTAACCCACCTGACAACTAAAGACTGTTCACAAACTATGTTTAATAAGAGAAGGTGGTCTGGAGTTTTTATATTAGTAGATAAGTGCAATATAAATTTGATATCTTTTTGCTATTTATATAAACTTAGTCATGGAATAACTAAGTCCAAATACACTACTATAATAATTCACAAATTAGATTTTCAAAGCATATTTAAACAAATCAAATAATCTCTTTTTTGCATCAATACAAATCTATTCATCAGGCAAAATAGGGCAATTTTATCTAGTATCCACATTGTTATATAATAATAAATCAAGCACAGATACCCGAAATGGCAGAAACTTTTTATTAATGAAGATTTTGATTTATATTGATAAAAAAAAAAAATCAATGGCTTTAATGATTGGGAGTTCATAAGAAGTTCAAATGCCAGAAGTGGCAGAATTGAGATCTATCTGAGGACTTTACAAAATCTATGGTTGTTAAAGAGCCAAAGACACCAAAATGTATGAGTACTGAATTGAGTTCAGACCCATATGACTATATAAGCTATTGAGCTTGGATTGAAAATATTAATAGTGTTTTCAATTTCATTCTCATAGTTTTGTAGTTAAATAGAGTTAAAAGGTGGGTGCTGGAGGGTTGCATTAGATCCTAAGATCTAGGTGCAGTGCTCTCAGATCCAAGGCTCCTCACTGATGAAGGCCACAAGCCAGAAACTAGTCTGGGGATGTTGGATGAGTAGGCACTAGATAGGGATTTTATGCACAAGCCTTCTGGCATCCATTGATTGCTCTTGTTAGCACAAGATGGCACTACTATATGGAGAGTGTTGTTTTGTTTTGAATTGTTTAAGGACTTTACAAAATCTGACGTTCTATCACTACATTATACCATTTAGGACATTTATGTTTACAATTTCAAATAATAAGTCTAAAGAAATTTGAATATTTTTAACAAATAATAATTCATAAATCAGATTCCCAAAAATTCGGGAAAAAAAATTTAACAACACTTCTTTAAAAATTTGTTTTTATTACATGATATAAGACTATATGATATAATTGAAATGTTGGATATTTGATATATATATGCAATTTATTACAACAGTTCATGTAATAAAAACAGGTTTTTGAAGAAGATGTGAGGTTAAATTTTTTCTATCAGTTTGGATTAAATAGACTATTTTTGAAAAGAATGGTTTTGTTTTTTTAATAAGAATTAATGTCCATTTTCTTGTACCAATGCCAATCTAATGGTCAGACAAAAAATGGCTACTTTTATCTCACATCTTCGTTGTTATATGATAATAAATCAAGCAATGGTATTCTAAAAGGCTGAAAATTTTTATTATTGATTTTATTTTAAATTAATTAGCGCAGCTTACAATTTCAATCAACAATTTATATGAAATTATAATTTAAGAAGTCCATTAAATAAATTATATTTATTAAATATGTAGTGCCGATAATACAAACTTACTTGCAGAACAAGAAGGTTGGAATATGTTATTATGATAATTTATTAGTCAGATTCCCAAAAAATTATTTAAACAAGCTTTTTCCTATATTACTGTGAATCTAGAAAATTGTCATTTTTAACTGACTTCCACATTATTGTATGTTAATAAACCAAGAAATGATATTAAAAAAGGTTGAAACTTTTTAATTAGCCATGATTTTGGTTTATATTAATTAAACCAGCTTAGTTTTAAATAATAATTCATATGAAATACTAATACTTTAACTGCCCTGAATAAATTGAGGCTACCATACTTATAATGTAAATTTATTCCTGGAACAATTAAATCTGAATGCATTTTATAATTCACATGTCAGATTCCCAAATTATTATTTAAACAAATTTGCAAATAATGCCCACTTTCTTATGTCAATGAAATCAATCAGTTGCATTGTTATTTTTAACAAAACAAGCATTGATATTTAAAAAGGCTGCCATTTTTTATTAGAAAAAAAAAATGAAATGACAAAAAAACTTTTGAAAAATTAAAAAAAGAGCAAGTAAATTATAAAAGATGGATTGGAAGTGAGTTCAAAGAATGAATGATAATATTAAAACATTTATTAATGATTTTTTTAAAAAAAAGAATAGAACAAGATTTACTGCTGTAGAAAAATATCCAATATCTCACTTCAGTATCATCCTGCATGTCTTAGTTTATACTGTAGTTTTTAAAAAAATCACAAATTCCTTTACCCTCATTGTTTTTACCTACAATATATATAATTTTTTAACTTATCTTAGTATTTCCAAAATTCATAAAATTACATTTTAAAAAAAAAAATCGAAATAAATTTTTATAAATTCATTTAGCAATTAATTTATTCATTATTATAAAATTTTAATTTAAAATAAATCTCAAGTACGGTTTACAGCCTTGTTAAAACTATTACTGAAATAATAGTGAGCGTTTAATAAAATTAAAATTCTAACTGAAGTTTTGCAAATAAATAATATTTAATAAAATCAGTTAACAAAACTAATAATAGTAATAATACCTTTATTTTTATGTTTCCAAGATAAGATAAAAGCATGAATTTCCAAAAAGATTCCAATGGATGTAAGTAATAAAGCAATGCTGGGTGCATAGCTATCTCCCAAAAGCATCGATAGTAATAGCAATGCTGCACATGACAGACAAATTAAACTAGCGGAGTACACAGTACCCAATCCGTAAACCAATGGAATGTTTTTTGCTTTTTCAGAAATAGATTTTTCACTCTTTTTATCTTGATTCTGAAATACTAAATGATTTTGCTGATTTTGTTTTAAGTGATTAAAAATTTTTTGAACTACATCATCATCTGCTGGATTGAAAGCTGGCATACAAATGCCATTTACATTTTTAGTCACAAAATAAATTGAAAGAGGATAAAAACTGAGAACACAAACAACTATAAGAATTAAAGCATAAACAGTTCTGGGAAAAATGAGTTGTTGCCATAGAGGTAATTTGTCAACCACAGACTGTGGCAATCCCTGAAGAGCCCAATGGAGGCACAAGCTAACTGTTGATAAAGGAATGGCTGCACCAACGGAAATTACCGCAGGTGAATAACCATTATAATTGCCGTAAAAGCGCAACCAGAACCTTAGAGAGAGAGGAAGAACTACTAGTGATATTACAGAAATAAAGTACCGCCAATTACGATAAGTAATGTCTTCTTGAGTGATACTTGATAATGACTTTAAAGCAAAAGATGTGCTGCAATCCCATCTTTCTTCTCGGCATTTACGAAATATATATCCTGACCTAATACAGACATTTAATAAAATCACTAGAATTAATAAACCTATTCTCCATTTGTGAGAAAAATGTGGAATTTCATGGCGATTTTTTTTTAATCCTTCAGAAGATTTTTTTTGACTTTTAGGAACAATGCCTGCACAAAAACAAGCTAAAACAGCAGTTTGAAGCAAAAATCCAACAACATCGTCTTCATACACAATAAAGCTATTTGAAAAAATAGAAAAAAAGATTATCATTAAAATTATTATGCAAAATTTATATTCTACAGAATGTTGAATATTTTTAAATAAATTTCTTAATTGTTGTCCTGCAGAAGTCATTCCTAATAAAGCCCAATATACTGTAATTCCTCCGGCACTTCCTATTGAAATCATTGCAACAACACTACTGCTAAAAAACGGTGTCGAATGAAACCCCAATCCTGCAGTCGCTCCAATTACACCACCAATCATAACATACCACAAATGACTCATTAATATTTTATTTTCAAACTGTTTTGTTGCAATTAGATAAAGACTAAATGTAAGACATAATAAAATAATATGAATACCAGATAGCATTAAAGGAACATCAAATTTTGCCCAGATATTTTTACACATTTCTTTGACTAATGTTTGATAGCGTTCAAATCCTTGGAGAACATCCTGCAACTTTTCTACAATATCCTCATCAGGTCTTTCTCTAATTTCAATGAATTCTTGTTCCATGTCTTGGAATAAAAGCTCGAGTTTTACAAACTCGTCTAATGGAAATTCATTAGAAATTTCAGAATAACGATGTAAATACTGCCGGACTTGTGCTCCTGTAATATGTCGAGCTACAATCATATGATATAATTCTTGACTTTCTTCGGGTAGCGTTGATAATCTTGAATTAACAATTATGTCAGGATAAGGTAGAGAAAACAATTCGGCAATTACAGAACCAAGATTGGAATATGGTATAGGAAGTCCTAATAAAAGAGATATAGTGGGTACCAGATCAACTTGGGACACACTTTGAAAATTCTATAAAAAAAAAAGAAACAATTTTTAATGTTAGTGAATGATGTATATATGTGTATGCATATATGAATATACAGCTAAATTAAATATTTCATTAAGATGCGTGAACAATAGTGGAAAACTTTCCTTATCAATTTTTGTCATGTCAATCTCCAAATAGTCTATTTGCTATCTTCAGTAACTCAGAACACTACTGGAAAATTTAATTTCCTTGAGTTAATGTCTGCAGTTTGTTAAATTAAATGTAGGACTGTTTGGATATTAGCCTTTTAGAGCTTGGTAAGAAAAAACGGTTAATACTTGTCCATACATACACACACACACACATATTGTTTATATAAATTGACTACTCAAAAAAAGTTTACACTAGTTATTCAAACATATCAATGGTATTATACTAATTTTTCAGATTCAAATAAACTTTGTTTGAGAAGTTAATTCATAGATTATTTCTTGTTTAGCATTATACAAGTTTGGATTATATATATAATATTTAAATACAAGTATAGTCTATATTAAACTTAATGCAATTAGAAGAAATTTAAACTCAGAATTTTCAAGCTTCATATAGTCATCCACTCCATCCTATACAATTGTTACACATGATTACATACATGTGAAAAAAATAAATGATCTCCAACATATCTATTTTGTGCTGAACTAGCACTCATCAGTTGGTGCAGATCATCATCTCCCCCCCCCCACATATAAACCAAGGCTCAGTTTATATTAAGATAGCAAATCTTTAAACTTTAATGGACAAGCTTCAATTCTCCACCCTCCAACTCTTCAGCCATTATTTCATTGAAAATCTGATGATGGAATGCTCAAAGCCCTTGTTGATGACAATATTATTGTCATCCCTCTTCTGTGTATTTAAATGGATATATGAAAGTCCTATACATGAAGGGTCAGAGTGGCTTAAAGTCAACATGGATATAGCAATAATATTGGCACCAACAAGGGTTTTGAGCATGCCATCATCAAATTTTCGATATGATTGGCTGAAGATTTGGAGGGTGGAAAAGATTGACATGTCCATTAAAGCTTGAAGATTTGCTATCTTAATATAAACTGAGCACTGGTTTTTTATATATATATATGGGAGATGATAATCTAGACGAACTGATGAGTGCTGGTTTAGCATGAAATATGTATATTGAAGATCAGATCACTTATCTTTTTTTCACATGTATGTGGTCATGTATATCAGATGTAAGGAATAGAATGGATGGCTGTAAGGTGCTTGGAAGTCTGAGTACAAATCCCTTCTATTATATATATATATATAGTGATTAGGTGAAATAAAACTTCAAAAAAGTATTATATAAAGCTCAGTTTAAGTACTGCATGTTAAGTCCATTAAATCAAAATATTAAAAATTAAATCTAAAAATTAGAGGATAAAATAGGCTTTATGGATTGATTGAAATTAATTCAAAATGGTGACATGAAAAGCAAAAATGACAAAAGGATAACAAATATGAAATGTAATACAGAAGTATACTGTGAAGTTTCAACAGCCAACCCTTATTCAAATAAAATACTTTAAACTTACTAAGCTTAAGAATAGAAAGGGGATAAGCCATTGAAAAAGATTCCTAATCATAAAAAAATATATATAAAAGGAACAAAAGTGAAATGGTAAAGTAACATTTAAAATTGTGCATAAAGTTAAAATAAATCTGCAAGTTTATAAAATGTTTATGTCATAACCACACTCAGTTATATAGAATTTTCATTACTGAACATAGTTATGTTATGTGAATGCAAATCTTATATCATTTCAAATAATAAATTAAATTTAAAAATGTATTAAACAAATCTTTTGACTGAAATTGTATAAATGTTGATCATAAAAGAAATTCAAAAACATTGTAATAGTTTTGTTAATTAAAGCAAAATAAAATAATTAATTAAGAATAATTGTTGTGCAAAAAATAATAGAGAGCAAATAAAGAAAAATAAAATTTAATTTAAGCCCAAACAAGAATTAATATGTCTGGCAAAAAACATCTCAGCAAAGGAACAATGAGACATCTCAGCAAAGAAAGAACGTTGACTTTTGAGCTAAGATAATCATGTTTATGGTCAACCATTGGAAGAGTGGCTATATATAAAGGGAAATTATTTCTTTAAACACAAAAGAGATAAGATCCAATCATATTATTATTAATATTATCAAAAAATAAATAAATAAGTATTGGGAGAGAAGTTATAAATTTGACTTTGTTGTGCAATCTATATTCTATAATGATGTGGAATAGCCACGAAAATACTTTTAAGTGATCAAAAGATCCAATGTTGAAGAAGTAATTAACATTATGGTAATTGGACATAAGCAGTGTATTATCTGTCTATTCAATGCCCAAAACTCGACCTACCTTGCTAAAAAATATAGAGATAATTCTATCGTAATAAGCTGATCTGTTGAAGTACCTAAAGATCACAATCAAACAACTAAGAGGAGACTGTGCACAATTTGGGATAAGATGTTAACTATCAACAACTACAAGAATATGAACCCAAACTAATTTTAGACCAGCATAAATAAAAATCCAATAGCCTGTAGATATTAACAAGAAGCTTATGCAATATGTAAAGCAAATGGTAAGAAATTTGTTTAAATTTTTTTTAGACCTAAAGTAACAATTTTCATTTATCTACAAAAGTATATTTTTTGTAATGAAATTTTTTTTGTATGCAGTTATTTTATTTTATTTGAGGATTTAAATGAACAAAATTGAATTATATAAATATTTACGTATTAGGGATTTCAAATTAATGCAATCACATGAGAGTAGAATGTGTTAAACAGAAAATGCTCTTTATTATATTACAAATGGTTATGAATAAGTCGAATAAAATTAATATTTTATGACGAACTACATATATGTGACATGTATGATATAATAGTATGTTAAAGAAAGCAGAGAATTAAAATTTTAATCATTACTGAAATTTTTTTTGCTAATGTATTGTGGATATATATATGCATTTAATTATATATATTTATTAATCCTTATCACTTAATAAAGTCTGTTATAGTTATGTAAAAAAAAAATAAATTCTGTTTTCATTCTTAGTCTTAGCACCTGCTTTATATTATTAATATATTATATTATTATTAATGCTTAGTTATTGTCAAAAGAGCAGAAGTAAGAGAATTGGCACTCCAGTCAAATATTACTTGACACTATAAATAAAGCTACCAATCTAAAAAAATCCTGAGATGACTATCAGAGAGGTGACTTATAAATTGATGATATATGGTTTAATCATCAATATTTTTAATGATTCATTTAAGAAGATATTTTTAGCTTTCTGTATATTGATGATAAAATCTCCCATCTTTATGTATATAGATAAAAGCTAGTAAAACACCATTTTAGATCAAAGACATTCAAACAGTTTAGAGGTAAACCAAATGAGAAGTTAGTGTTTATCAGAATTGTCAATTACAGGATAGAGAGGGTTTGAGTCATTTTCCAAACTTATTTTTCCTCTAGCTAAGAATATCTGCTCAATTATTAATCAATATTGGATGGTTAGTTGAGTTGTTCGAGTTTCGTATAAAAATTTTCAAATTTATTTGGCCTAGATTCAAAGCCAAGGACTATGAATTAAAAGATTATTTAAAATAATCATTATGAAAAATTAAAAATACAAAAAAAAAAAACCCCTGCGTAAAATAAAAATTTTCAATTATTTCAGATAAATCTTTACAGTTAAATAAACCTAAAATGAAGTATAAGACACAATAAATAAAAGTAACAAATATAATGAAACTGACTGCATTTCATAGCACACAAATCAGTATAAGTATAATCTTGATAGTAGACATGCGTACATATTCAAAGCTTACACAAAAAAGAAAAGTAATATTTCTTGATATTTTAAAATGCTGTAAATTATCTCTATTATGATTTCTTTCTCATTTTGAAAAAAAAATTATAATTTTTAATAAAAGTATTTTTGATTAGAACACAAGTGTATATTTTAATGGACACATATAGTAATTATAAAAGCTGTTTTTCAATGTATTAGAGCAATGGTATGCAACCTGTGTGTTGCCCCAGTTCAAGGAGTCACAGAAAAATTGCTGGGGCATCATGGAAATTTTGAGTTCTCATGGTGAATAATAAATTTTTAATTGAAAAAACAAAAACCTAAACACTATTAAAAAATACATGAAAACTGCTCAATTCATTATTGTGTGTCTGACCACGTTTGTGTTTAAACACTTGCTTCTTTATATTACAATCTGCTTTGTGTAAACAGCACATCATAACGGCACTTCACTTATATTGCTTTCATTTCTCTTGTTCACTCTCAGAGTTTTGTTCTTTGTACTAATATCCTCCTAACATTAAAACATGGTATTATTAAGTTCTTGAATGTACACACTAAAATAGGCTAAAAAGTTGTAATTGTTATAAATCAACAGATCTACTAAGAACACAGTATTATTATACATTTATATTTATTCTTTGTCACATGGTTTGCAATTAAATATTTTTTAAACTCTGTTTCTCATTTTTATATACATGATAGATATTAAAATTTTAAAGGGATAAATGATAATAAAAACCAAACGTTCAGAAAATGATAAAGATAGTAGTAAGGAAAAGATATATACTTCTATGTGGTAAAAACAACTTTTATTATTATTATCCTTATATGCTTATAATAGGATGGCAACAATATATAATGGTTCACGTAAAATTTCAATCTGAGTATGGGGGTTACAAATGTAAAAAGATTGTGTATTGCTGCATTAGAGATTAAGAAACTATTTTGAACTAATTTTTGTTTTGATATAAAAAAAACCCAGTAGTTATTATTATTATAACTGTAATTGTCTTTTATTAATTAAGAAAAAAAAAGCATTACTTTAATCCTTATAATTTATAAATTTTTGTACAATTCTTAGTATATCTGTAAATACTAGGGTGACTTTAATTAAAACATTGGCTGCTTCAAAAAGAAAAGTGTTTGTTTAGAAAATTAATCTTGAGAGATTCCAATATATATATATTAAGTTATAATACATAACATTTAGAAGCGTAGATATTTTGGAAAAAGTATTCATTAGTATATATATATGGTATATATAGATCAAACAAATCTATACCTGTCATTGCATGACCCTATTTTGTATATGCATAGAAAACAGGCAGAAGAAAAATGCTATTATGTACTCAGATATAACAAACTTATTGCTAAAGAAAAAAAAAGCTTAATGTTGAGAAGAAAGACCCCTAAAATATATATACACCTGGGTCTAGTTTTATGTGGATTATTTTAATGCGATTTTGAAGTTATGCGATTCATATTTCTTCTTAATATCTTTCATATTTCACTATATTTATTAGATATCAAGAAATTTAAATTATTAATAACTTATTTTGACTTGAAATACTTTTTTTTCAAAAATATAACATTATATTAATAGCAGCTAACGTGAATATGGCCTGAAGCTGTATTTAGAACTTAGCTTCTATGTAAATAACCTATTTATACTAATGAGCAAATAATAATAATAGATTTATACTTACATATAAAACTATCGCAATAAATATTCAAAAAATTTAAACTTTTAAAATGTATTATGTTATATATATATAACAGAAATAAATAATCTTTTAGATTTTTAAAATAAAAAATGAAGATTTTATAAACTGAAAATAATCTTTCTAATGATAATGTTTCGATTGCGATATCATTTTTTTAATATGGTAACAGAAAACCATTAACACAGCACAAGACTGAAAATGGCGCTAGTTGTACATCACATCACGAATAAGTAGGAAGACATGCATTGGATGCAAAGATGTGGACAGCAAAGGAGGCAATTCAAGAAGAAATGGGATGGTCAAGTTTTTTTATATGAGAGATGCAAAAAGTAAAATGAAAATGTTTGGTAGGTTGCAGTTTATGGATAGTAAAAGAATAGCCAAAATAGTGTTTAAATGGGTTATGAGTAAAGGGCAGGTAACAAGATGGTGAGAAAGGTAATGCGGTATGCAAAAGATTTGGATAAAGAAATTTATATCAATATACTTGTATAAAAGGTGGGATGATTGTGTTAGGAGGATTGTTGAGTGTTATAGTGGTAAGGAATGGGATAAAAGAATAGAAGCATTAATAAAAAATAGGGAGTTGGAGAGATGGAGAACTAGTATGGAGGGTAAGAAGAGTTTAAATATATAGAGAAGTAAACGGAATATTGGATGCAAGTTAATTTATGATAATAGTAAGGAAAGTAGTTTATTGTTTAAGGCTCGAACGGGATTTTTAGCAACAAGAGAATATACATGTAAATGGAAAACTATGTGCAAATTGTGTAAGGAAGGTATAGAAAATATTAGGCATCTGTAGATTGAATGTAAATGCTTGAAAGCAGAAAGGGTACAGATAATGAAGTTATGGTAGAATAGGTATGAACAATGTGACTACAGAAAGTGAGTTATTAGTTTTTATGCTGGGTTTGCAAAAAGATAGGGGGATTTAGATATAAAGGCCATAGAGTTGACAAAGATTATGTTGTGGAAATGGGGATGGGGCAGAATATGGGAAGACTTAGAGTGGGGAATGGAAAATAAAGTGGCTAACAGATTTATCTGGGCATAATTGCTGAGATACTCTTGACTTCGTTTAAGGAGAAGCCAAATACATCACATCACATCACATCATCACAATAAAAATTCTCTGTGCATAATTGCTGAGAGATTCTTGACTTCGTTTAAGGAGAAGCCACAATACATCACATCACATTGAGTCTGATTTCTTAACAGTTTTCAAACAAACGCTAGCGGTAATGATTAAAATATTTATGAAAAATGTAGAATTAAATACTGTAGTAATAAAAAAAGTAAAAAAAGTTTGTCTTGTATTAATTTTTTTCAAATATTTGAAATTTTTTATTAGTCATACTTTATTTGCTTACTTTTTTAATGCGAATTTTAAAGTAATTTTTCTTTGTTGCTTTGCTTTTATGCAAATTCCGAAATTTACAGCACCTATCCCCCATTTTTCAAGGTAAATTAAGTCTATTTTTGTGTGATTTTTTTTTTAATGCGGGTTTTCTGTGGAACCTATCTACCGCATAAAACGAGACCCAGGTGTATATGATGATCATTTTCTCCAAGTTCAATCCATCTCCGATCTCTAGCCTCTCTTCTCCACATCACCCTTTCACACTTTCTTATTTCATCCATCCATCTCACACATGCTATCTTTATTGATCTTTTACAAACTATTGGAATCCAGTTTAAGATTTCAATTGTCCATCTATTATCATCCCTTGTAGCAATATATCCAATCCAACTCCACTTCAGTCTTTTAAATCTTTCAATAATGTCAGTAACACTTATTTGTTCTCTTACCCAAATATTGCATTTTCAATTTCTTCATGCATCTCTCCATACTTCTTTGAGTGGTCTGAAGTCTCTGTATTGCTCTTCTATTAAGTGTCCAAGTCTCAGATCCATAAATCAGAACTGGTAAAATACATTTATTAAAAACCTTTTTCAAACACATAGACATATTTCCTTTTTTCTACCAAAAGTACTCCAAACAAGTTTAATTCTATGATTAATTTCATCTATAGTAATAATGTGACAAAGGTATTTATAGTTGTTAACTTCTTCTGACTCATCATAATCAATCTTTATTTTCATCTTTTGAGAAAATCCATTGAATTTTACTTTAGTCTTTTTAACATTTACCTTTAATCCTACTTTCTTACTTTCATTTGATAACTCTTGCAACATTTCCTGAAGCTCTAAAGCATTATGTACAAAAACAACTATATCATCTGCAAAAACATTTACTTTCATTCCTTTAGCTTCCCATTTTAATCCATAAAATACTTCTTGTAGCACTGCTATAAGAAGTTTTGAAGATATGTAGTCACCCTGTATTACATTCTTCTCAATGTTAACCTTCCTAGTATCATTATGCAATCTAATTGTTGCTGTTGCATTTGTATAAATATTCTTCAGAATATGATAATATCCTGGATCTATACCTTCATGAACCAATGCTTTAATCACTGAAGAAATACTTATAGAATCAAATGCCTTTTCATAATCTACAAATCCAAAGCATAATGGCAACTCATATTCATATGTCCTTACTATAATTTCTTTCAATACTTGGATATAATCTGTTGTACTAAAATCATTTTTAAATTCAGTGTTCTTTTGGTTAGTTGAAATCCAATGTTCTCAGTAGACGAGTTGTAATCATCTTGGTAAAAATTTTGTATAAAACTGATAAAAGGCTGATAGGTCTGGAATTTCTAATATCTTCTTTATCACCTTTTTAAAATATCAATATTAATACTGCATTCTTCCAATCATCTGGTACATAACTTTGCTAAAATTTTTTCCATTTCTTCATGTCCTTCTTTTAATATATCGATTATAATTCCATCATTATCTGGAGCTCTTCCCTTTTTCATAAATTTAATTGCATGTCTCACTTCTTCATTTAAAATCCTGGACAATTCAGAAAATATAATAGATGTAGGAGGTACATGTTCTTTATTACTATACAATTCTTGATAGAACTCTTCTACCCATTTCATGATGTCACCTTTTTTTTTTAGTAATAATTCCATCTTTTTTTTCTTGTATAAATTTCTTACCAATACCAAAATGTTGTTTTACTCTCTTGAGGCTTTTATTTTCTTCTACAGCTTTCCTAAATTGTACTTTCTTATATCATTATCAACTCTTTTTTGCACCATTTTACAAAATTCGAGATATTCAACCCTTTTTAATGCATCATTTTTGTATATCTTCATATTCCTTCTTTTCTTCATAAATTCTCTAACCTCAGTAAAATTTTTATTGGCAATTGCTGCTTTTTTCTACCAGCTATCTTTGTTGCAGTTTTTAAAAGTATATCAGTTATTTTCCTATTAATTTCATTCAAACCTGAATCATGTCAAAATCTACTAATACTGGAAACCGATTTGTAAGTTCTAATTTAAATTCATTAGAATGTTTCTGAAGATTAGAAATATCAATTGCAAATATTGTTTTTTCTTAATAATTTTTGTCTCTCTAGTTTTGCATTAACATGTATCTTACATCTTACTAATCGATGATCATTTCCTATGTTGAATTTATTAAGAACATTACAATCTTGAAATGTGTATTCTTTGTTAAGCAAATTCTGTTTCTGCAGTACTTTCATTTGGATGCCTTCATGTCCATTTCCTTTTAACCTTTTTCTCAAAAAAATAATTTCATAATATAAATTTTTTTTTTCTGCAAACTCCACAAGTCTTCGTCCTCTCTCATTTCTATTACCATAACCAAATTTAAGCCAATAAACATCACATGATCACCATTTCTTATGCTTGCTTATAACTGTTATTAAAACAGGCAAAACTCTCTATACGTATTGCCACTCAGTGCAAATCAGAGTATTCAATGGATGCCAGAAGGCTTGTGCAGAAAATCCCCATCTAGTGCCTACTCATCCAATGGCCCCAAACTAGTTTCTCGCTTGTGGCCTTTGTCAGTGAGGAGCCTTGGATCTGAGAGCATCTTAGGATCTAATGCAACCTTCAGCATCCATCTTTTATCTCTACTTAACTACAAAACTATGAGTCTTAAATTGAAAACACTATAATATTTTCAATCCAACCTCATTAGCTTATATAGTCATATAGGTTTGAACTCAGTTCAGTACCTATACATTTTGGTGTCTTTGGCTCCTTAATAATCACAGACACTGCTATCCTATTAGGCAGGTTTGGTTTTAAGCCAATAAACATCACATGATCACCATTTCTTATGCTTGCTTATAACTGTTATTAAAACAGCCAAAATTCTCTATATGTTAAGTCGAGGTAAAAGGTGGCTGTTGGAGAGTATCCTAACATCTAGGTGCAGTGCTCTCAGATCCAAGGTTCCTCACTGACGAAGGCCACAAGTCAGAAACTAGTCTGAGGATATTAGATGAGTAGGCACTAGATGAGGATTTTATGCACAAGCCTTTTGGCATCCATTGATTACTCTGGCTGACAATACATATACAGAGTTTTGCCTGCTTTAATAACAGTTATAAGCAAGCATAAGAAATGGTGACCATGTGATGTTTATTGGCTTAAAACCAATCTTGCCTAAAAGAATAGTGGTGGCTATGGTTATTAAGGAGCCAAAGACACCAAAATGTATACGTACTTAACTGAGTTCGGACCTATATGACTATATAAGCTAATGAGCTTGGATTGTAATATTATGTGTTTTCAATTTAAGACTCATAGTTTTGTAGTTCAAGTAGAGATGAAAAATGACTGCTCAAGGGTTGCATTAGATCCTAAGATCTAGGTGCAGTGCTCTCAGATCCTAGGCTCCTCACTGATGAAGGCCACAAGATAGAAACTAATCTGGGGATATTGGATGAGTAGGCACTAGATGGCGATTTTATGTATAATTCTTCTGGCATCCATTGATTACTCTGGCTTGCACTGAGTGGCAATACGTAAAGAGAGTTTTGTCTGTTTTCATAACCAAATTTACCTACAGTACTTTCATCTTTCATTTGTTTACCAATTCTAGCTAAAGTCTCCCATAACAATTTTAAAAAATTCATTCAACATCCTGAAAAAATGTAAAGCTGTTTAATATCATGTATCTTCTTAACCATATTTTATTTTTGCTTTAAATAATATATGCCAAAATAATTTATGAGTATAAAATATTATAAACAGCGAGTGGATTTTATCAGGATGAAATGTATTGTCAATAGTTAAAATATAATTTGTAAAAAAGACTAATTATTTTTGAGTTTCATTTTTGGTTATAAAATTATTATGATGCATATTAATGTTTTTTTTAAAATTAATTTAGCATATGTGGTTTCAAATAACTCAGTTATATGATTATGAGAATAAGCTTGAGTGTAAAATAATTTTTATTATTTGGTAAAATATTATAAGATATCAAATGATTACTTTTGGTGGGAGAGATCTGGATAAAATCTGAATTTGATATGAAATGTCAATATTGTCTAGTCTATGTATCAAATGCTGAAATATAAGCAATGTGACTGACCCTAAAGACAGGGAGAAGATAAATTAATTCATGTTAGATGTAAAAATAAAACAGATGGCAAAGGTCTGGTTTTGAATTTATAAATTAACAACAACAACAACAAAAAAGATATATGAGTTTAGATTACTTTAAATCTTACAACAAAAATAATAATGTCTAAATCAACGATGGTCAGATTAAACAATAAAATGTTAAGACACTTTTCAATCACAAGAGAAAAAAATTATATATGTTTACATTAAGGGATTCAAATCTTTCAGCACAAAAAAAAAATATAATTTTTTTATTAGATCACTGTTTCTCAACTTTTTTTGAATCATAAAACCCTTTTATAATAATATTAGCCAATTAAACTATAATTTCCTGCCACATTTGCATAAAAAGATTTTTTAATGGGGGAGAAAAACACATTAAAAATAATTTTTTCAGAAAAAAATAATTTACTACTTAATACATGATTGTACTTGCATTTGAGCAATCAGCTTCAAAATTTGCAATTGTGTGTTTGTTAATTAAAGCCGATCTCACGTTTTTCTCAAATGTTAATCTGTTTCTTGACTTTGCTTTGATATAGACATCCCAAAAATCCAGTCACAAAGATATACAGAGCCAAATGAAAATAAAACTCAAAAGACAACTACAGTGATGTTAGAAAATGACTGGTACAGAGATTACAGGAATTGAGTCAGTAATTTTTCCTAAAACAAATTACATGCCAAAGAATCATTTGTTCATTTATCAAATAATGAGTATTACAGTTATATTGCAGTGTAGCCATCTTGGAAATAAATATTGAAAATCTTCACGGTGAACTTTATAAAGAAAAATAATTGCAACTAAAAATAATCACAGTTGTCCTTCCAGAAACTCTTTTGGGGATCATGATTTAGAAGTTGGGATACTTTAATTATTACACGATAAAATTTGTAATTTAAATATACATCTCATAAATATCTTGAACATGAATTGCTTTAGTAATTACTGTTACAACTGACAGAAAATAATATTGCTAAGTAATGATAATAGACAAATGTTATTTTCTTGGTTGATCATAATATTTCTAATCAAGAGAGTGTTCTATAGTGGACTCAAGAAGTAAAGGTTTACAGTTGATTCCTAGTTGAAAAAAGTAAATCTCATTATGGCCGTAAGTGAATAGAGTTCAGCCCCTCAATTTGCTTAAACATCATCTCCTAAGCAATAGATCATATGATAACAGTTATAAAGAGAGGATCTTTGGGTTATAAAATTTGTCTATCAGTACATTACTCAAGGTAAATATCGGGTTATTAAGAATGATTGTTGACAATTTTGATATTTCACAAATGTACATTGGTGAGATTGCTGGAAGATGACTCCATTGAAGTTTTTTTTATATCTTGGAGTCTATATTGAAAACTGTAAGACAGTTACATATTTTTGATAATTACCTTTCCAATTTTATTACTAGAAACTATGTAAACTAATTTGAACTAAATTATCAATATTATTTTAAAAAAATCTTGGTATTTTTTTTAGATATTACATTTATGTGCTAAACATGAAAAATATTTAAAAAGCTGAAAATAATAATTCCATATAAAATACTATCAAAATTATAACAATATAGGCATTAATAAATACTACAATATAATATGCACTTTTATTTACTCTATTCCAGACCATCTATTGTAAAGTTGAGTAATCAATGAATACTATATGACAGTGCTATAATATCCACAACCTCAAATTAGTTTACGGTCTTTGTTACTAAGAATGACCATTAAATTCAAAATACTCATTAGAAAAAAACCATAAAATAATTTGAGGATGTGGATATTATAGGACTATCATCTCACAACCTTACAATAGATGGCTCTGGAATAGAATTGCTTAATCAAAACAGGTTAAGTGCCTGCAGATAAAGTCATGGGATATTTTATTGATAATATAAAATCTGGAAAAAAAAAAAAAAATAATAATTTTTTCTTTTGTATGATCTTCCAAGTAATAAAGTTTAGATAACGAAATTACAATGCAATTTTTTTTTATTCATATAACAAGTAATAATTCTTGTTAATGTAATTAAAATCAAGTTCTAGTTTAACTATTCAAGTATATTAAAAAGATTTACCTGAGATTCTTCCCTCTTTAATACATGGATTTGCTTTGGAGAATATACAAATAATGCAGCTGTGACTTCATCAAAACTATCACCACCATGATCCCCTTCCCGAGTCATTCCATGGTCACCCATCACGAATAAAATCGTATCAGCAGTCATTTCAGAGACAACATTTCTGTTAAAAATACAATTTAGCATATTAATTTTAAAATCTATATATAATTAGTGTATAAATTCTCTACCTGAAGACAAAGTGGGATGACTAGATAACATGGCACTAAAATCAAAATGATAACTTGGTTTACATCATGGTTTACTGTGCTGTTAATATAATTTATTTTAATATCTCAATTATATATAATTACATGATATAAAATTTGTATTCATTTATATTTGATAAACATTAACATACAATTCAGTTTGACAAAAACATTTTGGTATCAATTTTTATACATTTAATAGACTACCTCAGGGAAAAAAACCTTTCAAATGATTTTATTAATAAATTAAATTATTCCATGCATATTACTCTAAAAAACAATTAATTAATAATATGATTTTATTTTGTGTTATCTTTTAACATGATTTTGAATGTCTATAAACTGCAAGTTCAGTGTGCTTAATGCTAAAACTGCATTAACTTTTTAAAACAATCTAGTTGGACATCTAAAAACAACAAATTATTAGTTGATTATATTAATTAAAAAATAGTTTAGTAATTGTAGATGAAAATATATTTAATCAGCCATGCTATTTTAAATCTTTAAACAAATATTTTTTTCTTGCCAATGATGGCTCTTTAATAACATCTTAGTAGTTTGACTAATTATCCACCACTTTTATATGAAAAGACCAGTTGGTTAAAAAAAACATTTGTTTAAAAAATCAAACTATTTTAAATTCATCTGTGTACTCAAATCATAAGACAATAGAAGGGCAGTTGAAGTCTTAAACTGTATATGAATAAATTATAAAAGAACTAGAAAGAATTAATCTTAATGGAATGATAATGGTTGATAATGATAATAATTATAAGAATTCAATTCTGATTTTTAAATTGTTCCCATTCAAGTAATGCTTATGAGAAATTTTCCAGGATCATATTTTTGTGGTCAAAACTTTCAGTCTCTTCAGCTAGGAAAGATCCTTCTGGTTGAAATCCGGTTGGTTTTTTATCGGAAAAAGTTTAAACTATTTTAGATTTAATTTTTATTTAAAATTCTTCAAAACACTCAATTTATTAATATTGGTGTTAACTTTTTTTCTATAAACTTTTTTGATACAACTACTTTTCATCCATGCAAAAATGCTTATCAAAACCTTGATTTTCTTAGAGAGTTAAAATTATTTATATGAATTATAACAACCTATCACATTGGGTAAGGATTTTTTGATCTACTTTTAATTTATATTTCCACACGAATAATTCAGTTCAACTATGATCCATCTCTTATTTTTTTCTTTTACTTCCTTTGGCTATCATTCTGTTCTAATTTTTCCTTTCATCATTATTTTTCCAGATTTATTTCATTATTTCCTATTGCCTTTAAAGGTAAATCATCTTATGAAAATTAAGGCTTTTCTCAATGTCTTCATAACATTCATCTCAAAATACATCATACTATTCAAACCTATATTTTTTCATATGTTACTTGATTATGAAACTCTCTTTCAAATGTTATTTTCTTCGTAGAATAATATTCAATCTTTTATTTAAAGTTAGTAGTATTTTTTTATTGAGAGGAACTTAAAAAATAGTATAAGCTTTTAAAAAGTTAAAAGAAAATGATAAAGAAAAGGGTGTTAATAACTATGTATATAAAAAATGCGTGCTGATTTAAATTAATTAAAAAAAAAATTGTACATGGAAAAGTAATGCACTAACAGATGTACAAAAATGATTAGTCAAGAAGAATTCAATCAAAAATAAAATAGAACATTCTAGAAAGTGAGATGCTTTAGGGCTCTTTCAAAGAACAGCCAGAAGATTTGTTGGAGGTACCAAAACAATTCTAAGAAGTTGATAAATACAGGTCATACAGACTTCGTATAATTTTTATAAACCCAAAGGTTGACTAAATATATCGATAGATAATTAGATTCATTAGTAGTTAACCATCTATATTATATTTATCAATTATAATAGAATTGTACTTAAGAATTGTATTCAGGTAATAAAAATATATTGCTTGACTTGGGCTTAATCGGCTTATTATTTATATATGTGAATGGTGGCTTAACAATCTGCATAGGTTGTACAGATAGTTAGAAGAAAATTTATATATTGCTATCACAGTGGTAATATTTTCTTAATAACAACATAAACAAATATCTTCTCTTTTCTAAATACCTCATCTTTGAGTTAAAATATTTTATTTTATAAAATGCCTTCAATGAACAATAAGGTTTAAATGATAGATCCATTAGAAAATAGATCCTATTTCAAAATATTGTTAAAATATTTTGATTCTTGCTTCTTAACAGCAACTGCTATTCAGCATTTCAACACCAGTAAACATCAAAATTGCCAATACAAAATTTCAAAGCTGTAGTTAATGAATCATGGATTCTCTTAAAATCTGTGTTGAGCTTATGAATTTGTTTGTGGTTTCATTAAGAGTGACTACAATCAAATAATTGTGAAAACGATAAATGTGGAACTTACAAAATATCACATATTTTTGACTTACTTTCAATATCTTTGATAGCAAAAATTAATTCTCTTGTCTTTAACTCAGAACTATCTATTGTGAACCTGAGAAATCATTGGATGTAAGACAGCAGTGCTATATATCCATAGCCCAGTACTAATTTCTAGTCGGGATCCATCTTCAGTGAGAAGCAGTATACCAATTCATCTTGACTTCATTTATACTATTTAAGCCAGGGGTATCCAATATTTAGGTGTCATTGAGCCGCAATGGAAAAAGAAGTTTTCTTTGGCTACACATTAAACATACAAACACGAGTGAAATGTCATAAGCAAACAAAAAGATCCGTGCATAATTTTCGTGATATCTATCACCACAGATAAGCAAAAAAATCCTTAAATAATAATCCTAATTACGCAATGACCCATTTAGACAGTCTTTTAAAATTGTTGAGCAGATTCCAAGTTTGTGATTATTGGATATAGAAAATGTGCATAACTAAGTAATAAAACATCATTGATATTTTTTTATATTATAAAAGTAAAGAAAGGAAACATAAAACTAGTTGAATATTTGAATGTGTACGTAGATTTATTTTAACTGCATTACGATATGTAATCATAAAAAATAGACTAATGATTTTGCATCGGGCCACAGAATACATATCTCTGATCTAAGCAAGTAATTTGAAATTCAATCACTCAAAGGTTCTAAACCCAAGTCAAAATTTCTTATATAATCATGTCATTAAAACTAAAAGCATTAAAATATATAGCTACTGAATATCATATTTTCAAAACTATATAAACATTTTGTCAGAGATTTAAAATCTTAGGTTGTTTGAATTTCAGGTTATTAGTTTGAATAGTATAAAAAAAATGGTTTAATAGATGTGTGGGGGCAATTCAGCTGCTCACCAAAGAATGGCAAAAGTTAAAAACTAGTTTGAAAATGTGTGTATAGTACTTATTTTTCAAAGTTTGGAGTTTAAACAAAGTTAAATGACGCAAATAAACTAATCACCAATGGTAGATTAAAATAGCAAAGATATACAGTCATTTGCTGATCAATAATTTTTAGATCTTTTTTCTCTCAATATACTGGAAATATATAAAAAATTTAAATCACAGATTTTAGAATATCAGAGAAAGCACTCTATTATATGATAATTGTCATGAAAATATTTTGATCACCTTTTGAAAACAAGAATTTGAATGACTTCTTTTAAGGTTATATCCATTCTATCTATGTATTTAGATTCGAACGAACATATTCAATATAATTAAAACTACTGACTGTAAACTGAACAAAAGGAAGGCCACAGGTTCTGATGAGATACCTAATAATGTTTTAAAAAATATGATGCCATGTAAAAAGTTGTGCCAATTGATCTTAAGGATATTTCTATTATGAACATTTAAACAAATAAAGAGAGAAAAAACTGTAATAAATATCATGAAACATTATAGTATCATGCAAATCAAAAGTACTTTCAAGAATTTTATTAATAATAATAATAGAATGGATTTTATTGCTCAGATCACAAGAAGTTCAAGTACAAGAAATGACAGAACTGGAACTACAATCTATAGATCTTGAGCTCCAAAGTCCATTACTCTAACATTGCATTAAATTATACAGAACAAGAATTTTATTGAATAGGTTGATTCCATTAAGAAATGAATATCACCACAGGCTCAATATGGTTTTAGAAAATAAAGAGGAAAATATGGCTCATATATTGCTTTCATCTAAGGCAAGTGACTCAATTAATTAAAAAGGTTAATAGCAATGTTTGAAATCAGTTCATTGTTTACTGATAAATGTATGAGAACATATTACTATTGGTGGAAAAATTGGGGCATTTAAAATAAGAAGTAGTATTAAAGGACCAAGGACATGTACTAGCTTCAACTTTATTTTCCATTTTTATGAAAGCAATTTTCAGAAGTTATAAGTCATTTCATCTTCTTGGCTCCCATATAAATGGTATGCTGATGATTCTTACATTCTAGCCAATTCAAAAGATAATCTAAAAAAGGTTCTTAATGTTTAAAATACAATTTATAAAAATTACAGCTCTTAAGTCCCTTTATCTGCCAGTCATATAAAATAAATCATTGAATGATTATTCCCTTGGGAATATATATTTTTTTCATAAATACATTGCTCAGCATCAGTCTCCTTCAAACAAATGAAGATATTAAAAAAAGGCAAATTATCTCCGAAAATGCATATGAAATTGAACTAGCTTTGATAGTTGCCGCAGATCATCAAACTGTTTCTCTTCATCCCTATCAATGTATTTCATAGCAACTTAATATACACATGCACAACTTTAAAGCCAGTTCATCAATTTTTGGATAAAATATCGGTTGTGTTAAAAAAAAAAAAAGGCTAAAGGCTCTATTGCTCAGGAGGTCATAAGAAATTTGAGCGCCAGAATTGATTCTGAGACCTCCCGATCTCAAGTCAACTGCACCAAATCATGTAGGGCATTATTGTTAATAATAACTATTTTAAATCTATGACTTATAGATTTTAAACTAAATTAAAAACCAATATACCTATTGTTATAAATTCTAATTACTTAGGACATTAAATGTTCTCCCTCTTTTCTCATAAAAGCATTATTAAATATATACTTTTACACAATTCTTTTGGGAACGTGAATCAATTTATATACCTTGGTAGCTTTTAAGTTAAAAAGGTAGTTGTAACCTAAACATCAATATGCTGGACATTTAACAAAGAATATATCATCATAATGATAAATTTGTTATATATAGGACTGTTATTATGCCAAATTCATTGTTCGCAAGTGACAAATGGTATCTTATTGTGGCATCATAAAGATAGCAAAAAGTTTCCTTAAATGTTCCAAAAAATTCTGAAAACATAATGATAATACTATAAAATCAGTAGATATGCTATTTAGTTTGCTGGATATAATGACATAAAATCTCATAATGCAAGAAAATATGATAACAAGAAGTAAACAAACAATTTAATGATAAAAGTAGCTCTCCACCATGGTGCCATGTAGAGTAAGGTTAATTACGATATGCATATGACTTAAGCTTATTAGATGACTTGTTGTTATTAACATTCTTAGCCAGGGAAAAAAGGTGCCAGCATATAATTGAAGGTATATATAGTTATTAAAGTGGGTTTAGACCTATCTAACTGTTCAAACAAGTTGGCTTGGATTCAAAACCTTAAGAACTTTAACATGGTTTTCTTGGAAGGAATAGACCTCATTTATATTTTAAGGTTAAAGTTAAAGATCTTCAAAAGAGGTACAATATTGATTGCTTTCATATGCAAAGTTGTTAGTCAATTAAAAAAAGAAAAAATTGCCACAGAAGTTAAAAATAGAAGATATTATCTATTTAATTTCAATTAATGGTTTAAACCAACAAACTTAATACCTGCTTATGTTCAACAATGTTATCTACAAACAGATAATTCTATTTTTATTAATAAAGGTCCTTATTAGTAATTATAGTTTTGTTGATTTAAATAAATAAACCAATCAATAAATTAGAATCACAATTAAAATATTATTTGCTTTAAAAAAATTAAACTAACAGTAAAAAAAAACAACTTATTTTTATATAACATATATTAAAAAAACGGGGTTAATTTAATACCTCAAAATATTATCCATTTGTTTTAATTTTGCAGCCATTTCGGGATGATTTGGGCCGTAACGATGACCGCAGTGATCAACTCCTAAAAAATGTGCAATAAGAACATCCCAATCGCCGTTTTTAATTTCGCGAATTAAATGATTCATTACACCATTATCTACAGTATGCAAGTCTTTTACATTAAAAGAAGGGAAAGAAAAGCTTCGCGTAAATTTATTTGGAAAAAGTCCTTCCCATGTATCATCCCCCATAAAAACAATTTTCTTTTCCATATCTTTCAATTGTTGAACAAAATTATCCTCAGTTATGGCAGAACTAGCAAAATTTTCTCCTGCGTCGATGAAAGTAGGAAGACTGCCAGTAGTTAGCCCTTTTAATCTTTGCATGGTAGTAGTAGGAGGATCAGCTAAAAATTTTAAAAGAAGAGAGTTTTGAGGAAAATGTGTTTGTAATTCATGAAATATTTTTATTTTATTGTGGTAAGGAAAAGTTCTGTCATCTGAAACTGATGCATTGTATAAAGCAAAATCAAAACGAAGCGCATCAATAATAATTAATATACTTTTGTTATATCTTTTAGGCATCCAGCACCCATTGTTTATAATTTCTTGTCCATTAGGATTATCTAAAGTTAATCCTAACGATAAACCTAACAACGACCTTGAATCCGGCTGACAAAGACTTTGCTGATCAACAACTATTCTTTTTAGTAAGAATCCCTTGGCGAAGAGATATATTCCTAATATATATAAAGAAGAGATACTAGTTAATAAAAGTAAATTTCTTTTTCCAAAAGCCATTTTTGCATCCTTACATTTTTAATATTGTTGTAATAAACTTTGAATTTTAGGATAAAACATAAATCTAAGCGGCATTTTGAAAAAGAAGTCCGCAGTTTGGTTTTTCCAGAAATTTCATTGGATCAAATTTGCCTTTCAATTTATACGCATGGAGAAAGTCTCGAATATCTAGTATAAGTTGTGACGTTCGTATATATTAGTTGGAAGCCGTTTTTTTAAAACATAGGTTTGGGAAGCCGTTGCATCCCATATTTTTTCAGACATAATGGAAAGTGGAGATGGTGTTCATATAAAATCTGATAATGAAGAAAAAGATGTTGAAGAATCAGAAGAAAAAGATATTATTGAAGATGACGCAGAGGTTTGTGATGCTTTTGATATTAATTAACGTTATTCATTAAAACGTAAGCCCCAATTTATCAACGTGTTAAATACTTTGCAATATTTGGAGGAAAAAATGTTTTATATATAAATTATCAAACTTAATTACGTTTTATCCTTAAAATAATATTTATTGAACCTTATTTCATTCTTAGTTTAGTATTATTTTTGAAACATTTTTGTATTCGTATTGATATTCTAAGACATGTTTTTAATTAAGATGATGAGTTTCATTATTTTATATACTTTTTATTGTTAAAATGTCATGGAATGACAATTTACATCTACCACGAGTTATTGTTAGTTATAATTATAAATGGAATAAAAACTAGTAAAAATATATTTACTACGAGTATTAACAAATGAATAGCTGTTTGGTAAGTGATATATATAATTAATCTGACAAAAAAAAACATAATATTTTAAACAAGCAGGAAAATAAATTTTTCATAGCAAAAGTAAAAAAAAAACCTTTAAATAATTTATGGCAAGGTAAAAATTTCTCCAACAATCCCTCAAAAAAGTGATGGAAATATATTTCTGTCATCACAAGTTTGTTCTAAAAGTCAATTTAAAACTGCGTAAAAGAACGACTGGAGAAAGAAAACTTAATGTAGTTTGCGAAGTGCTAGTTTTATAAATTTAGTGATGAATAACTATCATGTAATGTTGTTACAGATGTTTTGATTATGGACTACTATAAAAAAAAAACAACCTCAAATTTGAAAAATTTCAGCATTACTTTGCTTTAGTTTGAACACTCGTAGACAAAATGACTGAAATTTACAATTACTTTCAACAAATTTTAACATATTTTACTATTACCAAATAGTTTAATGCAAATTTGAACGAAAGTGTTATATACAGGGATGAGATTTGTGTTTATCAGCTTTATATGAATCTGCAATAATTTAAACAAAACATTAACTAAAGTAATAAAAACAAGTTGCTAATAATGAGAATAATAATAAAATGAGTGAAATCACTTTTTAACTTAAGCAATTCCAATTAGCTGTTCATACGCACAAACATATACAAGTCCAATTATCTGTATATTCTTTTATTTTGGTTTTAACACAAATATTCTAATCTTATTTCTAATATCAGTCTTTAACCATTTTCTGACTTTAATGATTAACACACTCATTGCATTTTTCTGTTTACAAAGTTGCACAATTTCTGCTCACACTATTCTATAAAACGAAGCTCTACCCCATTAGAACGTATCCCATTAAATGTATGCAGTTCAGAATTCATAGTAGAGCTCATTTAAATATATTGATCTTGCTCAATATCAAATCCTGATTTTCAGCTTTATAAAAATTTTCTAGAGTACATTTATACCAATAATAATTTTAATATACTGTCTATGTATAATACAAGATTTTATTAAGCTTTATTTGCTCTGTATACAGAACAGTTTAAAAAGCTTGTCATTTTATCTCATATGTTATATAGATTTCATTATGACTGGGTTGTGTAAAGTTATAAACTACAAAAGATGGTTTTAAATATCAGAAAGTAAATTTTTAACATCATAAATTACCATCTTAACTTTTAAATATATAGAATTAATACTTTTTCTAACTTAACTCATTTATTAAAGATAAATTAAAATTTAATATTTATATCTATAACCAAAGTTGCCTTTTTGATTACCATTCTTAAAGCTCCATTCAAATATAGATTTGCCTTATTCATAAATGTTTGCATGAAAATGTTAATAGTCAAAGGGTTTATTGCTCTGAGTTCATAAGAAAATTGAGCACTAGAAATAATGAAGCTGGATGTGATCTTGATTTCAGCATCTGCCATTCTGTCACTGCACTAAACCACACAGAACATTATAAGAAATGCATTTATTATTACTTACAATCAATATTCCTAGTACTCAACGCAAACTGAACTTAGGACTCTTTTAAGCATTATTTTATTTTAATTATAAAAGTTTATGGAGTAAAAACATGGCGGAGAACATATTTTTTCAATATTATAATCATGTAAATAAAGCATTTCAGTTTTGATGACATTCAATGTTTGAATATAAAGAATTTCAATATTTTGAGCATTGTTTTATTTATAAAAGTTTTATACAGAGTAAAATCATTTCAGATTTATTAAAATTCGAATGCTTGGGTAAAGATCTTAATGAAAAGTTAGGGTGAAGGATATGTGCAAATCATTTTTATTTAAGATGTTAAAATACTTTTATCATTTTCAGTTGTTATTTAATGCACGATGAAAACTTCCAAATTAAGTCATTTTTTTTTCCATTCTTGATAAATTTATTTGTATATCTCACTTCCTATTTAAAATACTTCATATTGTAGATGTTTTTTATTGTCTTTCTTACTATGTAATTGTACGCTACTTGTTATCATCTATCATTCTAGTAATATTGCTTTCTTTTATTACTGATGAAACAACTTTTTCAGTACCAAGATGTTTATATTTTTGAAACTTTGATATAGTTTTTCTTGCAAATTTAGCAATATTTCATTGTTATTATTATCTTCTTTATCATTTGTAGGAGTCCAGTCCAGATATTCAGTTTTCTAAACTGGTTATTATAAAATATTTTCAAATTTGCGTTTTTTTTTACCAATTGAAAATTTATTAATGAATTGCTGGTTTTTTTTACTGGTTGTGTAATAGTTCTTAGAAAATCACTTATTTTTTTAATGATTTTATTAAAATCTGACCCATTTTCAAAATATTAATATTTTAAAGTGATATGAAAATTATATCTGAAAATTAGGAATAAGATTTGTCTGCTATTTTTTAAAATCATTTTTGTCTCTAGCTTTGCATTAACATATTTCTTACATTTTGTTAATCAATGACAGTTTTCTACATAGTATTTCTTAATTATATTTTAATTTTGGATTACACATTTTCTGTATATAATCCAGTCTTTACTCTGCCTTTATTTAGATTCTTTCATATTAATTTCTACTTTAGATTTTTTACCCCAAAAATATTGATATATCTACTTTATATAAAAGTTTCCTTTTTTATTTTCCAATTTTGCACTAAAATTTTTCATTTTAAAATGTTTATTGATTTAATCAAAAGCTTTCTAGTACATCTATATAAAAATCTGCAATTTCTATATCGCAATGTGACCCTTTTGGATCATAAACTTAAATTATCTGTCTTTGGTGTTTTCCATTAAGTTGAAAACTAATCTAATGTCTGATATATTATCAATTTTCATAATGTTCTTATTTTTTTTTATTAATAATAAATACTATTCTGTATATGTTTCCAACATTTGTGCTTTCATAGTAATGCATAAGTATTAAACACTTCTTCCAAATCATGTAATGTTTTATGGCATGAAAGGAATATATAATTATAGATAATAATTAAAAATACAAGATTATCATTGAATGGCTTCCTTGTTCCATAATCAGTGAAGTCTTAGCAATAATTGCCTTGTCTGAGAACTTCAAAGTTTCTGAAAATGAATTATTTATTTTTGTTTGTTATAATTGTAAATATAAAAAATAATCAGCATTTATACTGATCTATTCATACTGCCTTCAAGAAAATCTAAATGATATCTCATTTAAAAACTATCAGACATCTGAGGATAATCCACATGGTATTTTTTTTTTTGTTCTTAAACTCAGAAATAACAGCCAATAAATTTCCTGCTAGTTGATGCATATTAACGAGCCACTTCTCTAATTATTTATTTTGTGAACAATCACATGATTTTAACAGCTGCAATATAGTAATGAATGGAAGTTATCGTAGAAATTTCCCCCGTTTATCACTTTTAAAATTTCAAAGAGGAATCAAAAAATCTTTTACTGTCTATAACTAATTTCTTTTTGCAGCTATAATGTATAAATACAGAAATAAAATTATTGTAAAGTAGAATAAATATAATGCGTTCTTGTGATGTTTTTCATGTAAATAAATAAATAATACAATAAATTAGTTATTTAACAACTAATACATAATATACAAAAAACTTTTTTTAACATTTTTTTTCTTCTCAGTGTGATGTATATATGAAAATAAATGTTAATAATAGCTTTACATATATAGTAGTATAATTTTTTTAAATATTTTTTAATTATTGTATTAACACTGAAGCTATAGATATGCTTGCATATATATACTTCATGTTCATAAATTAAAAATCACAAAGAGGTTTTAAATTTAAAAGTTTTAAATAACTTTAATAAATAAAAGTTATATCGATATTTTATATGCATAAATAAATGTATATAGTATAGTAATTATGAAGTAATTTTGTTGAATCAAATTAAAAAATTTTCTAAAAAGTTGTAAAAGCTAATTCTAAATTTATTTTAAAAGTAGGTTAAAAGAAAAAGATGTTTTCTTTTAACAATAATTAAAAGAGGAAATGACATTCTAGGAAAAGTAATTAAAATGCTTGTAGAGAAATCGATAAATTAAATTAAGGAGATAAATAATTGATGTAATTTAATTAAAAAAGCTGTTATTTCCTCTCAAAGATAACTTGCAAATACGGTATTGGGCAAATAAGCTCGGACCTAGTGGATTCCCTGGGGTTATCTGTAGCCAATAGTTCAAAGGAAACAAAAGATGAATAATGTGATCCGAATTTTACTGATTAGCTAACTAGCAAATACAATTTATTCAAAAAGTAATAATTATTGTCTGTTTCCAGAATTCGATTCTGCTTCGAATGTTCTTCGTATGCTGTTATTAAGAGGATTTATCATTATTCAGTTGTTTTATCTTATCTATGATGCAAGAGTAGAGAAGCCATTATCTGCTTCACTCTGTCATGTTGGTAGAGGGCAAGCTGAAAACCTATTGTTGATCCCCGGAAAAGATGCCATCTGCATATGAAGAAGTTGCTCGAATTTGTCAGCTATGCAATAAACTATGAATGATTCTGATATTCAACACTACAGGAGGAACCAGTCACCAAACCAAGACTGAATTAAGACTCAAGCATCCTAAAAGTATTTGAAATTATGACTTAAATTGTAGCTATGGTTTAATAAAAGAAAACACTGCAAAAAGGACTGAAGGTGAACTTTTATGTTGTAACAAGAGGTATGAACTTTAAACGGAGTTCCAGTTAATCAGTATTTTATCTCCAATCTAGTTAAAAAATATACTAATGAGTAATTTTTAGTTTAAATCTGTCTATGGGCATATATGACTAGAAATTACTGGATTGTTTCTTTAGTAAGGCATAATTTAAGCAGCGATAGTTTTAAATAATAATTTTATAATACTCGGTTAAAGTGTACTTTTGTAATCTCAGGTCATATTATTAAATGTTGTATGTTAATTAAATCAGTTATTTCTCTTTATTTAAAATATAAATAATATGTTAATGCTGTAAATGTATAAATCATGAAAGGAGTTTCATCACGCTGCATAGATAAGATACATTAAGATTGTATGTAATAGGTTTCAGATTGAGCAAGATGCAAGTTTTTGAAATAATATTGTTGATAAAATTGGGATGGCTGTCAATCCATCAATTCAGGTTATGCTTGTTACATCTGGAACTCATGTAATAGATTAGTGAAATGATTGTAAAATCATTTGCGACTGCTGGTCACTTACTTTCATTATTTATTTATACAGTGATGTGCAGTAGATGAACAATTCCTATCATATTTATTATCTATTTCATTTTCATATGGTCACTCATATGCAGTACCAAATACTCTTAAGAAGTAATATGCAGTAGAAGTTTACTGCCATTTGTATATAATTATACATGTACTTGCTCTTATATATCAATTATTGTAGTACAGACATTATTTCTTGTATTATACAATTATTTGAGGATTTTAATTGCTTGCTAATATCATAACCTGAAAGTGAGCACACAGTTGATTAGTTAAATCATTCTTCATTGAAAGTATTGTATTAGCTTCATTTGGCAGGGTCATTTAGTCTTAGAACAGTGGTAATGAGAAGTGCGAGCAGTTAGATGTCTATGCAGTAATTTGGGATCCATTCAAAAACATCAAATGATAATAATATCCTAAATTAGAAATTATCACATTGAAATTGTTTAAAGACATTTAAGCTACCATATTCTATATCTGTGCATAAATTAAAATAATACTAATAAAATTTACAAAGGTTGAGTTACCTTTAATTAATTTATAAAGCAATTAAGTAATGTGCCACCAAGTTATAAATAAATTGTTTTACATTTTTGGGTAATTTGTTATTATTTGCATTCAATAACTTAAAGTAATATATATTAAGGCTATAACCTTAAAACCATGCACCTGAAAAATGACAGTAGGGACCTCTACAAATCTTAACACAAGATTTATTTAAAAGACAAGAGACCTTAGCGGGCTGTAGAAGGAAAAAATCAGTCTGTGATGTCATAATGTGGAATGCACATGTAAATTGCCCTTAATTTTTATATGGGTTGCACAATTTTGTCAGATACAATACATTATTCAGTAATTGAAAATACGATATTATGCATAATATCTAGATGTTTTTTTTAAATTAATTTTTTTTAATGTTCTTAAAAATACATATATTATGTAGTAATTGAAAACATGGCTATTATTATGCGTTTATATGTTTGTGTTAACAGGCTGGGATGCAGAAAGGAATTGCTGTTAATGAAAGGAGATACTTTGATTTCTATTTGAGGCCTTAAAGGAACTGAGCAGGGTAAATTCCTTATGTTCACTCAGTATGTTATTGTTATTTCAGCTATTATTATTATATGATTATTCATATGGTAAACAAATGTACATAGACTGCTTACCAACATGTATCATTCAGCTTGGTGAGTTTATTGGCTTATCACCATGGTCTTTTCAATCGCCTGACTGCTTAACGGGAATATCAGTAGTTTTTTTGAAGGTAGAATGAATGTGCATGTGAATGGTTTTATTTTTCTTGTAGATATTTGTAATCATGATAGACAAAATTATATTATGAGCCTTATTTCCAGGAAGCTATAAAATTTCCAACAAAGGTAGTAGTTGCAGACCTAAGACAAAAGGGTGCTAAGAATTCTCTAATTATGGACTCAGGCTGCCATTCAAAATGATCTTTCATTTTAAATTATCTAATATGAAATGGGATATTGTCAAACTTTGTGAATTTAGAAGAAAAGGTGAATAGACAATTTATTTAAAAACTAGACATGTATGTTATTACAAATGCACAAATAGTAGAACAATATTATGGAAAATGATGATATATCAGAAAGAAGTTAATAATTCTAAAAATTCAGGTTTGTGCTTCAACAAGTTCTCATTGTGATGAAGAAATAGATTTTCATATGAATGTACCAAATACTTTTGATCAGACCAAATGGCATTTTAAAATTATCATGGGAGATTTTAAGTCTGGAAATAGTAAACAATTAAAATATGAAAGTACTGTAAGTAAATTTAGTTATGGTGTAGAAATGAGAAAGATCATAGATTTGTGGAGTTTGCAGAAAACTTAAAACTGCTTATTTTCTTTGAGATGCCTAAATAAAGATATAGCAAAACTAGTTTATATTTTGACTAACAGAAAATATATATTTCAAGATTGTAATATTTTTAATAGATTCAATCAATATGGGAAGTAATTATTGATTAATGAAATGTGAGATTTTTGTTAATACAAAACTAAAGAGATGAAAATTATTAAGAAAAACAATATTGACAGCTGATAGTACTAATCTTCAGAAACACTTTAATGAATTTAAATTAGAATTTGAAAAATCATTTTAAGACATTAACAAATTTTGAAAATGGTTCAAATTTGAATGAAATTACTAAGATATACACTATTAAGAACTGCAAGAAAGATAGCTGGTACAACCCCCCCCCCCCCCGACAATTTACCAATACATTTTCTACCGAGACAGGACAATGCATAAAGAAAAGAAGGAATATGATATTTTTTTAAAAATGATACATTAAGAAATACAGAATATCTAGAATTTTATAGAATTGTATGAAAAAAAGTTAATAATAATATAAGGAAATATTTGTAATTGGCAAGGAAAGGTGAAAAAGAATAAAAGTTTGAAATGTGTAAAATATCGCTTTGATTTTTGAAGGTTATTTCTGAATAATAAAAAAAGATAGATCTATTACTAAAACAAGGAGATATCATGAAATGTGAGGAAGAAAGAGCTTCTATAAAGAATTATATAGTAAACCAGAAAATAAAATGTCATATATAGTTTTTACAACTTACATTTTACATGAAGTCATGCAATTAAATCTATGATGAAGGAAAAAGTTACAGGAAATGATGGAATTGTGATGGATAACTTAAAAGAAGCAGTTCATCCACTAGATTTAGAACATTTTTTAGCAAAACTTTATTGGGTCGCCATCTTACGTTTTGACTATCTTGCAGTCTTCTTCAGAGCCATTTTTACTTTAATGTTTTAAAAGTAAATGTAAGATTGTGTACACATATATGTACAATAAAAGGTTTTGCTAAAAAGTGTTCTAAGTAGAATGGATGAGTTGCATTTATATAAGATATTACAGCAAAATAAAGTTAGTGGTGAATTTGGTAATATTAAAAGAAGCAGGTTAAGAAATAGAAAAATTACTGGCAAAGCTCTATATCGAATGTCTAAACGATAAAAATGTATCAGATAATTGAAAAATGCAATAATAATACTGATATTTAAGAAAAATGATGAAAAAGATATTAGAAACCACAGATATATCAGTATTCTATTAGTTCAATACAAAATCTTGACCAAGATAATTATAACTTGTCAATAACAAACCTCTGAGTTTAATCAACCAAAATAATATAATACTTTGGGGTTTATAGATTATGAAAAGACATTTGATTTTATAAGCATATCTACAATGTTAAATTGAATTGTCAAAATATAGTGAATATTGTTATTTTCTGAAAAATTAATCTTAATGCAACAATTAGTGATTAGATTACATAGTAATAGTAAAAAGATTGGTAGTGATAAGAAGACATCAGGATGATTCCATATCTTAAAAATTTTTAATGCAGTTTTAGAAGAAGTATTTTGTAGATTAAAATGGGAAGTTAAGAGAGTAAAATTAAACAGAGATTATTTAAGTCATCTAGATCTTGCAAATGATGTGGTTGTTTTTGTAAATAATGCTTTAGAGCTTCAAGAAATATTACAAGAGTTATCACACAAAAGACAGACAGACTAAAGATAAATGCTAAAAAAAAATTAAATTTATGTTCAGTGGATTTTTCAGAAGAAAGTAAAGATTGATAATCATGAATTAGAAGATGTTAACAACTACAAATACTTTGGTCAGATTATTATTATAGATGAAAATATAATGGATGAAATTAATCATAGAAATAACTTGATATTAAAAGAAAATACTATATATAATTGAAAAGGAAGATTTTAGTTTTAACTTATGGATCTGAGAAATAAATGCTTAATAGAACAACAAACAAAATATGGAGATATATATGTCAGGAATAATAATAAGAGATTGAAAATGAAAACATGGGTTAAAAAAACAAAACAAGGATCACTGATATCATGGAAGGAATTAAAAAACTGAAAGAGAGCAGGGCTGGTCATCTGATAATGGATGTGGTGTTCTGCTGAACTTTTTATATTATTTTTACTTTTATAAATAAATTGAAAGTTCAAAGTTTTCTATTTAGTTTTTGTAGAATTTTATTGTTAATGCTTGTTAATACTAATACAATAATACATGTATTTCTATTAATTTTTATATGTAATTTTTATTATTATTTTTGAATGCATTGTTTTTATTATTAAATAATATAAGGTATTTATTAATTATTCTGTAAGAAAAAATATTATAATTTTGTGTTTTGCATCTATATCCTTATGCTAATTTGTAAAATAATCATGAAGTATGTGATGATATATTGACTATTTCCAACATCTATCATTAAATGTTGAATGTCTAAAAAATTTTAGTGTATTTAAACTTTTGAAATACAAACAACTATTAGTAATAATACACAAATAGACAATACAGGTTAGTAGATTACCTAACATTTTGAAAGATATTGTTTTCTGCTCTTCTTCAGATGTTGCTGGCATGACCAGTGAAAATACTACCATAGGAGTTGAATTTACACCTTTAGATTCCTGAATATTGAATTTTAAGGCGATGGTCTCTATACCTTTAGATTCTTGAGTATCAAATTTTAAGACAATCCTTTTACCAAAAGTGAGATATTCAAGAATCTAAAGATGTAAGTTCGACTTCTATGCTAGTATTGACATTGGTCAGACCAGCAGAAGAAAACGGAGAATAATATCATTAGTAACATGTAATTTACTAACCTATGTTGTCTATTTGTTTATTATTATTAACAGTTGTTTGTATTTGAAAAGTTTAAAGTTTAAAATTTTTTATACATTCAACATTTACTGATAGATAATGGAAATAGTCCAACATTATCACATCTAATATATCATCATCACAATTTTTCAGACAAATGAAGTATTTTTTTCCTGTAGATATAAGATTTAATGTGTAATTTATTATGGAAAATCTTTTATATTTATATCGAGGAAAATTATTATTATATTTAATAAACACAATTATATGTTTATTATTAATATCATTAAAAATTTTTTTTAAATTCTCTGTATCCTTTAAAAGTTATAAAATAATTGTATATATGTTGTTTGTAAAAAAAATCTGATATTTGTATTTAGAATTTCAAAATAAGTGCATTCAAATTGTCTCATATATATAAATCAGCAAAAACAACTATTAAGACAAATAAAATGAATTTTCTCAAAATATGAAAATAAAGATGATTATGATGAGTAAGAAGAAGTTAACAGTTACAAATACTTTGATCAGATTATTAATACATATGTAAACATAATGGATGAAATTAATCATAGAATTAAACTTGGTTGGAGTGCTTTTGGTAGAAATAACTTGATACTAAAAGGAAATATGCTTATGTGTTTAAAAAGGAAGGTTTTTAATAAATGTGTTTACCAGTTCTTACTTATGGATCTGAGACTTGGACACTTAATAGAAGAGCAATTCAGAGACTTCACACCACTCAAAGGAATATGGAGAGATGCATGTTGGGAGTAACAATAAGAGATCGAAAATGCAATATATGGGTAAGAGAACAAACAGGTATTAGTGACCTCATTGAAAAAAATTAAAAGATTGAAGTGGAGTTGGGCTGGACATATTGCTAAAAGAGATGATAATAGATGGACAATTGAAATCTTAAACTGGATTCCAAGAGATTGTAAAAGACCCAGAAAGAGATCACATGTGAAATGGATGGATGAAATAAGAAAGTGTGCAGGGATGATGTGGAGAAGAGAAGCTCAAGATCGGAGATAGATTGAACCTGGAGAGACCTTCATCCTGCAGTGGATTGATAATGGTTGATGATGAATGAATTCCATTACTTTTCTGTAAAATTTGTTTTCAAACTGAAAGTCTACATTACATATTGAAAAAAAAAAGTAACTAATGGTTGATTTATATACTAGAAAAGATAATTTAACAGAAGTATTTTGAAAATTCTAATTACAAAGTAGCTTTTTTTTTTTTTAAATAAAAGATATTTAGATGATTATTTTACAATTTTTAAATGAAATAAATGGGAAAAAAAAAATTAAGAATATTATAAATTTTATGTATTTTTAAATAAACAAAAAAAGTTTTTACATGATAGAATACTGAACTGCATCAGTTGTCTTCAGAAAAGACATATTTCATAATTTTTTTATAAATTGGAATTTGAAAAATAGACACCAAACCTTGTTCTGAACTTATAAATGAATTAAGTATCATGAGTAAATTAAAAATAGTATATACTTTCTATCTTTCTAATACAGTAAAATTGCTTCATCTGCAATATCACCACTTGTCATTTTTCTTATAGGTTATTAAAAAAAAAAAAAAAGTGCACAAAAGTAAAATAAAAAAGTAGTACTATTACAAAATTTATTGAATCTCTTCATAAATGTTTTCTAAAATCAATTGTACAAAAAAAGATGGCTCTTACATTTCACTCTTAATTTTTAAAATTGACATTGATAAATGGGGAGGATTTTTCTAATTTAAGAATAAAAAAAGCATTTTATTTTTAATATTTACTAGTCTACTATTTATGGTAATCAGAATTTATTTTGTATAAATCTCAACTTTTTCTCAGTTCAGAAGTTAACTAATAAATATGAAAAATTGCTTTAGATAGATTTTTATTTTTATTCCCAATGAAGTTGTTGTAATATTTAAAAGCAGTTATAAAAATAACTTATTGTGGATGTATATATAGGTATACTTTTTATTCCCAATGAAGTTGTTGTAATATTTAAAAGCAGTTATAAAAATAACTTATTGTGGATGTATATATAGGTATACTAATTGTTTATTTTTATTAATTATTAAGAATGTGAATATTGAATTCATTTTTAAATTAAAACATATAGGTTAATGTATATATATATATTGTGCATATATTGAAACGGAAACTTCCCAATCTCTTTCCGTTTCACCATCAACCTAATGACCTACTCATCTGAACTAGTTTCAAATCTGTCTTAAATGTAAAAATGTTATCTATAAGTCGAGCGGGAAAACTTTGCTATCATGGCCGCTTGAATGGCATCATCCATTTACATACGAAAATACACTGTAATTAGACAGGTTTGATAAAATTATAGCGTAGAAATGCTCATAATTTATAAAATGTTTTATTAATTTTCAGTCAATTCTTAATTATATTTGCAATTATATTCGTATGTGAATGGCTAATTTAAACCTGGGAATAACGGCAAAATGATTCGTATATATATTTAAGTTTAAATAAAAAAAAGAAATAATGTAAAACATTTTCTTTAAAATATATTTAACAGTTTTCTGATTTAATGTTTTATACATATAACAGAAACTAAAGTATTTGTTTAAATCTGTCCAATTTGTTATTTTGTAAAAACAAATATGTTAAAAGTTATTTATTTCATTAAAATAAAAATCCGTTTATAATTAAAAATGAGAATTTTGTGTAAACAAGAAATCAATTAGCGACCGCATCCGGCTTAAAAGTAAAATCTGTTTACTGATTGATTTTGTTTCAACAAAAGACTTTATGATTAAATCAGAATACCTTTACTTCTGCTAAGCTTTAACATTCTATAACACCTAAAAAGGAATTTAATTAGTGAAATCTGAATCGAATTATATGATTTATATATTTTAATAATTTTAAGTAAATTAAAAATAACACCTCGGAGACGTTATCTGTTGTAGAAATTAGATTATATGATTTTGTTTTAATTAAAAGTCAATTGGTCCTGAGGCAAACGAAATTCCAAAAAAATGTTAAGGCTTGGTGAAAAATATATAAATAGGCCTTATTTTAAGTGGGAGGATATACTCCATCTTGCTTTTGAAGAGCTGTTAATATCAGAAGTTATAAATTGTGTAATTTTACCATGTCTGGCTAAAGTCAGGCAAAAATTTTGCTGCCGTTCCGTGATGGAACGCCGAAGTTCAATCCATCCAATGCCGAAGCAACAACCAACAAGCTTATACCAAATAAAAGATGGCGTAAGCCGCTAAAAGGGACTTGCCTTCGTTCCAACACCATTTTAAAATCATCTCCCAACTAAATTGAAGATGCCATAAGCCGCCAAAGAACTCACCTTTGTTCCAGTTCGAATATCTCCAGTCCAACTACAGGCGAACTGTTTTAATATTAAAATCGCAGAGCTCGTGTAAATTTCAAAACAATCATTATTTTTTCAAAATCAGGTTAGCTAACCATATTATTGTAACTTCTTTCTAAAATTGTTTTCTAAATAATATTTTAATTATATAAAATGTAATAATTTTGCTTGTTTTTCTTTATTAAATCAATATTTTGCTATATAACTTAATCACTGCCGTATATTTGTTTTCCTTTTGATTATTTTAATAATTATTAGTTATACCTACGTTTCGAAATGGTGTGCATTTAATTACCAAATATGTTTTTTTAAAAGATATAATTTAAAATCTTCGAATTATTAGTTATTATAGTGTCATTTCGTGCGCTGTTTCGAAAACCTAATTTCTAAATAGCAGCGACCCGTTTGTGCTCGTTGTTATTTAGTCATTTATTAATTAATTAATATAAATATAAAATGTGGCTTTTCAACCTTTAATTATTATTTTACTAAAGATTAAACTAGCCTGGAGTGTAATCATAAGTATATTTTTTTAGTAAAGTATTCGTAAGTCCCTTATTAAATATACTTTTCCCCCTTTTAAAAGGTTAGTAATTATAGATAACTAAAGAGATTGAACGGGATAAAGTAAAGTTTGTATATATATATATATATTCCCGTCAGTAGCATATCGTATTTCTCATGCTACAGAAGAGTTGGCTCTTTTGATCAAGCTGATGATCTAGTGTTCATTTGATGTATAGTATTTAAGTTATAATATACTTCGGCTTGGCGGATGGGAAATTTATTAATATTTTCTCGTGCTGTTTTGATATATATCAGATGGAGCCATGGTAAGTCCAGCCCATCTTCCTCTCTTATGGGTACTGCAGTAGCTAAATCTGAGCTACGGACCAGATTAGCACGTAAGTCTCCCGCTTCATTGAACCAAATAAAGGTTCCCTTTCTAGCAGCATGATGACTGGTTATTGGGTAAACCGGTGTTTGTCACGAAAACCCTAAAACTATTCTTCCATCCGCAGAGCAACTTTATTATTATATTTTACTTGTGCCTAGCGTATTAGTAAAATCTCTATAGCCAACTCTGCCTCCCTAATATGCAGTCTTCGGCATTGATCCGAAGCATTTTTGAAAACCCTTTCGATCTAAAGCTATCTGGGATGCTTTATAAGCTCATATTTAATATATAAATTTATTATAATCAGATGTATTATTAAGCTTCACTCCAGACTTGGTTTGATTTCATGTGTAATAGCCACTCGAACTGATTATAAAAGGACATAGTGATTAGTTGTATAGCGTGATATTTGTTTCCATTAAATAATAGCAACAAATCTATTTGCCAATGTATCAATTATTGTTCAAAGGGCCTAGAGAAATATTACTTTATAAATAAAATGCTTGCATGCATTTACCAACAAATGTTATATCAAAATACATCTCAAATTGTCAATAAATATATTTATAAATTCATCATATATCAGTTTCTGTCTCATTATTAGATCAATCCAATTCACTAATTGCTCATAGCTTTTCATTAGCAAAGCTCCTATTAAATTAATATATTAGATTTTATCTTTGGAAGGTCTCTAGTATTTAAGTTGTTTATATATATGTTTAAGTCCATGAGTCTTATTGTTTTCTCCGATTTGCTAGTGGGCCGGATTAAGAATTAAATCTCGTATGCTATCATCATTAGGTGTTAGATCTGGTGCTTGGAGAGTGGGTTCGAATCCAGGCTGGTCCCTGACCTAAATCTCAGGCTTGACTGGGTTTGAAGTACATTATGTGAGTTTCAGCTCTTGTTAGATGGATAAGCATGTTTTGACCGGCACAATATGCTAACATATCTATGCTGTATATGTATGTTTTTTTTTTTTTATGTAATCATCGTGTATTGTATGAAAAATAATGCTAAAAAGCTTGGAATAAAATATAGTAGATATGGAGACTCTATTACAGCCAGATTTTCCATCTATTCTAATTCTTATTATCTTTTCAAAATTTCTAAAACTCTTTTAGTTATTCATATTTATGTTTCTGAAGTCTTGTACTCCAAATGAGTAATTTAATTAGTTTTTTTCTCAATTTCAGTCCTTTTATATATCAAATATTAATTCTTATTTAAAATGTTTTATTCTTGCTATCTTATATTTAATTTTTTTTTTATATTTCATTCTTTTTGAACTACCATCAATTATGATGAAGTATTATAGGTTGATCTTATTATTATACTTTATGGGCTAATTACTCTGACTGCAAGCAAAGAATTTAATTTACATAGTTTCTTTATCAAGTAAACTATGTAAATATAATTTTTAATTTGGCTGTTATATAAATTGTTCGCTGGAACTTTTTTTAATAATAAACATTTTTTCTTTCCATTAGTTTTATGCCAGAATAATCTGCTGTCATGTTGGGCATCTAATGATTTTGTAATGTTTGAAATATTGAAAGTATCTCTAAAAATATTTTTTAATACATATGTATATGTATGTATAAATTTATATATATTTATTTCAGAATAAAATGACTCCTGAGCAAGAAGAAGAGGCAAAATTACGAGCCAAATATCCCATGGCTATGAGGCCAGGAGGTTCTGCATTTCTTCAAAAACGTCTTCAGAAAGGTGTAAGTATTCTTTATAATTTTTTTGAGTAAATACTTTAGTAAGTAAAATTTACATGGGAAGATATTTATAAAAAAAAAAGAATTTGTATAAGAAAATTAAATCATTTTACAATTCAATATTTGGTTAATTTCACACCGCATAACTATATTATGTAATCAGATAATATTGGAGAGCATTATTTAAATGTTACAAAATTAATAATAATAATGAGAGAAAAAGTAGATAAATAAAACTACAATAAAAGTCTTGATGCATCTCAGCAAGTATTTTGCATTATTTAATAATTTGAATTATTCTTGACTAAAATATTTTTCTGCTGTATTTATTTTTCTATATAAAATAAATAACTACTTTTTATATTTAATTTATGCATTGCTTTAAAAATTTTATTGATGTTATATATATTTTTTTACCTAGAGATAAATAGGGAAAATTATATATTACTTTATTTATAAACATAGTAAATAAAAAAATCTTAATTTATTGTCTCCATATATCCTGTATAAATAAGTTGCATATTGCTTTATTATTTAAATATTAATTAAATTTACATTTTATAATGTAAAAAAAATCTAAATTTCTTATATCTACATGTAGATATAATAGTTGTGCCTTTATATATATATATTGTAGCCATAGTAGCCATCAATTTAAAGGCTATATAATAAGCTTTAAAGAAGAAAGTATGTGTGCGTGCATGTGCACACTTATATATGCACTTATATATGATACACATTAATTAAATGTGTACTAAATAAATAAAAATGATATTTGTAAGTTGTTATTTAGACATGTTTTCAAATTGTTTTGAAAAAGAAATCTGATGAATAGAATAAAGGTAATTTGCATAATGCTATGCGTCATGAATAATTCGAAAAAAGATCAACTGTTTTCTATCCTGAAGAATGCAATCTAAAGAAAAATTTGTCTTCCTGCCAATTATAATTACATATTTATAAAATAAAGCTAAGCAAAAACTAATAGCACGTCGGTTGAATGCCCCAAGCATGCCGCCTGGACACGTAAATGATGTTTGTAAAGAGTTATAATTCCAACTGTTATAATGCAAAGAAAAAGAAAAGACTGAACTATGCTGTTGAATTGCCTAACTATGTTTATTGGAGGTGTAATATATTAACACCAAGAATATAGTTGGATAAGGTTTAAATATTTAAAATCTCTATCTGGAATATTCCTGTTTCCAGACCAATTGGTTTCAAGCTTTTGGCTCACCTCAGGAGCTAGAATATTCAGACACTAGATCTAAAATATCAACTCAAAACCCAACACTTATTTAATACGTAACATTTAAGTAGAAACTCCGAAATTTTCAGTCATGAAAATGTCTTTAACTCCAGCTATCTTACTTAAATAGCTATATGGGACTGAACCAAATTTAGATCTACCATATATTAATAATTTTAGCATTGCCAAGGCAAAGATAAAATTATAATAATCAATAAAGCAAGTCATATATAGTGTGACATTGCTTTTATGAGCTTATATTTACAAATATGTAATACAGGGAGTGCTGTAAGAGAAATTATTTAAAATCTCTATCTGGAACATTCCTATCCAGTCCAATTGGTTTCGAGCTTTTGACTCACCTCAGTGAAGAGCTAGAATATTCAGACACTAGATCTAAAATATCAACTCAAAACCCAACACTTATTTAATATGTAACATTTAAGTAGAAACTCTGAAATTTTCAGTCATGAAAATGTCTTTAACTCCAGCTATCTTACTTAAATAGCTATATGGGTCTGAACCAAATTTAGATCTACCATATATTAATAATTTTAGCATTGCCAAGGCAAAGATAAAATTATAATAATCAATAAAGCAAGTCATATATAGTGTGACATTGCTTTTATGAGCTTATATTTACAAATATGTAATACAGGGAGTGCTGTAAGAGAAATTATTTAAAATCTCTATCTGGAACATTCCTATCCAGTCCAATTGGTTTCGAGCTTTTGACTCACCTCAGTGAAGAGCTAGAATATTCAGACACTAGATCTAAAATATCAACTCAAAACCCAACACTTATTTAATATGTAACATTTAAGTAGAAACTCTGAAATTTTCAGTCATGAAAATGTCTTTAACTCCAGCTATCTTACTTAAATAGCTATATGGGTCTGAACCAAATTTAGATCTACCATATATTAATAATTTTAGCATTGCCAAGGCAAAGATAAAATTATAATAATCAATAAAGCAAGTCATATATAGTGTGACATTGCTTTTATGAGCTTATATTTACAAATATGTAATACAGGGAGTGCTGTAAGAGAAATTATTTAAAATCTCAATCTGGAACATTCCTATCCAGTCCAATTGGTTTCGAGCTTTTGACTCACCTCAGTGAAGAGCTAGAATATTCAGACACTAGATCTAAAATATCAACTCAAAACCCAACACTTATTTAATATGTAACATTTAAGTAGAAACTCTGAAATTTTCAGTCATGAAAATGTCTTTAACTCCAGCTATCTTACTTAAATAGCTATATGGGTCTGAACCAAATTTAGATCTACCATATATTAATAATCTTAGCATTGCCAAGGCAAAGCAAGTCATATATAGTGTGACATTGCTTTTATGAGCTTATATTTACAAATATGTAATACAGGGAGTGCTGTAAGAGAAATTATTTAAAATCTCTATTTGGAACATTCCCATCCGGTCCAATTGGTTTCGAGCTTTTGACTCATCTCAGTGAGGAGCTAGAATATTCAGACACTAGATCTATAATATCAACTCAAAACCCAGCACTTATTTAATATGTAACATTTAAGTAGAAATTCTGAAATTTTCAGATATGAAAATGTCTTTAACTCCAGCTATCTAACTTAAATAGCTACATGGGACTGAACCAAATTCAGGTCTACCATATATTAATAACCTTAGCATTGCCAAGGTCTTAAAGGTAAAATTATAAAAATCAATAAAGCAAGTCATATATAACAAAACATTACTTTTATGAGCTTGTATTTATAAATAGCTTGTTTGAGCTATTGGTTTGCTCCCTGTATTACATATTTGTAAATATAAGCTCATAAAAGCAATGCCATGCTATATATGATTTGCTTTATTGATTATTGTAATTTTATTTTTTGAGGCTTTGGCAATGATAAGGTTATTAATATGTAGTAGATCTGAATTTGATTCAGTCCCATATAGCTATTTAAGTTAGATAGCTGGAGTTAAAGACATTTTCGTGTCCAATAATTTCAGTTTCTACTTAAACATTACGTATTAAAGTGCTGGGTTTTGATTTGATTATTTTAGATCTAGTGTCTGAATATTCTAGCTCCTCACTGAGGTGAGCCAAAAGCTCTAAATCAATTGGTCTGGGGATAGGAACAGATTTTAAATATTTTCTCTTACTACATTTATCAATTAAGAGCTTGTTTGAGCTATTGGTATGCTCCCTATATTTTATTTTTGTAAATATAAATTTATAAAAGCAATGTCACGCTATATACGATTGGCTTTATTGATTATTTAGATAAGGTTTGTTCACAAATTGTGAAATTCCATTGAGAGATAAGATGTTATAAGAATAATCTATTTTTTGTCAGAAAGCGAAAAGGACTTTAAATTTATAAAGATAAAAAAATAATTATGATCAAATATTCCACAAGAGTATATTTTATTTTTGCTTATAATTGAACTTTTAAACTTGAGTGAAAATAATTCTAAAGAATGCATTGTTTCATGTTATCTTTATTTATACATATGAAGTTAATAAAAAGGAAAGCCAGAAAAAGTTGAATTGTTTTGGAAAGGATAAAAAAAAATACAATCGATTTTGAAATAGAGAGAAAATAAATATATATGAATTCTTTACTCTGATTTATCACTTTAATAATTTTATGCAAGCAGTAAATTTGCGTTGAAATTTATATAGTACAACTACAACCAGCTTAAATACTCTTTGTTGAGTTAATAAATTATTTTTATTATTTATTAATCTTGTTGTTTATTTGGTTTTATATATGTGATTAAATAATAACTTTAACATACATATGATAGTTAAGAAAACAAATATTCACAGCTCTAAGAACATGCAAAGTACTGAGTGGTATGACAGAGTATTACAGTAAAATGAAGAAAATTAGTATTTGATGAGGGTTATTATCTGAATCAACAATCATTTTCTTTTGAAAAAGTTTGGCGACTGATTAACATAAATAAAATTCTTGAAGGTGATGTTAATAGAACCCATCATCATCATTCCTGTGGTGGAGCAAATCAATATTAAATATTTAAGTCATATAGTATTTATAAGCTTATTTACTCTTTATCAAATATTTACTTTCACTAGGCTATGTTTAACATATATCATTTACAGGAAAAAATTAGGCTATGTTTATTGATATACTAATATATATCGCCACAACTAGATGTTAATTATTATGTAAACAATAATTATACACAAATATATAAAAGAAGCTCTTTAGTATATAATCCATTTAATTGATGTCAGTTAAATGTTAAATATATAAAAGCTTATGATTGCAGTTACTGATATATAAAAATGGAAATCATTGAATTTACTGTTACAATATATAAATAAATAATAACACTTATATTTAATTTTTCCTATTTCATTGTCTGAAAAAGATTGCTAGACAATTAAAACGTTAAGTCATTAATAAAAAAAATTCATGTGTTTCAAAAATTAAATGCGAAAAACAAATATTTTACCATGTATTATAGAGACACAAATATACTAAAATTCATTATAAATAAAAAGTAGAACAACATTGTGGAGATTGATGGTGTATCAGAGTGCCAAGATTAGTTATTCTACTTAATGGGAATGCACCAAATTCTCATTGTGATGAAATAGAGGATATTTATATGGATATACAAAAGGCTTTTGATTAGAATAAACAGCATTTTAATATTGTCATGGAAGACTTTAATACTACAATTAATAAACAATTGAAAGATGAAAATGCTATAAGTAAAATTTGATAGATATCACAGAGAACATAGATTTGTAGATTTCACAGAAAAGGAAAAAAATGTATATTATGAATTCTCTCTTTAAGAAAAATGCTAAATGGAAATTAACATGGAAACATCCACATGAAAATACAGCAGAATTGGTTTATATTTTGATTAACAGAAAATATATATTTCAAAATATGAAAACAATTGCTGGCTTTGTGGCCCTTTTTCCCACAGCAAAAACATGTAAGCGGGTTTTCGCTGTTAGCACTATTATCATTACGCTTCGCCCATTCTTTCTTTATAGTTTTATAAACGTCCATTTGTGATTTGTTATTAATTTTGAACTTTGCAAATTTTCGAGATTGCTCAAGCACAAGTTCATGAACTATTCCCTCGAGATTGCTCAAGCACAAGTTCATGAACTATTCCCCATTTTATAGACTTCATATAATCTAAATTACTAACAACCAATAATTGTTGCCATAAACTATCATTACACATACCTGTCAGAAAGTGTTCAGGTGAGCTTCATTTAGGAAAGATCCATAGGCCTAATTCTTAGCTAGATTATAAAGAGCACTATCGTAATCTTTTACACTTTCATCCCAATCTTGGTTCTGGGCTCAGAATTGCAGTCTAGCAACATGCCTCGAGGGTTGGGGTTTAAAGTGATTTGACAAATGCTCTTTAACCTGATTGTATATACAATCATCAGGAGTAGCCTGTTGGCTATCTCAATAACTTCTTTCCCAGCAAAGCCTAATAATGAAATAATCTTGTACTTATAATCTTTAAGTATTTTTCGACATATTGAATGTACAGAGGCCAACTACTTGCTTCACTGATGTCGAATTTACTGATTGCTACTTGCATTGCCTAGTCAGTCTTTTACCTAAATTTAACCGTTATTTTAATTAAGGGTTCGAATCAAGACGACTGTGCCATATGTCTAGCTGATCTAAGAGGGCACTTCCCACAAGTACAAATCACCACTACACAGTTAATATTTAAATAATTTAATGAACGATAATTAATAACTTTCTAACTATTTACATACATACGATTATTTTATATAATAAAGCCTGAAGGCATACATAAATAATAATGTAGATCAGTACGACCTGTAAGAGTCCTAGCTGGCTGTTCCCATATTCGGAGGTCAGCTCTCCACACTTGAAGTGACTGTGCTAAGGGAGATGTTCTGCTCCAGCTTATGTCCATATACACAGATGAAGCTCCAAGAATCAAGTGAAGTCTTCTTAATCCAGATTCATACTGAGACATTAATTATTTCAATCCCTGAAGTTGATAGACTCTTACTCCCATTCCTTAGTTCAGGTGATACTTCATTTTACTGCTCCATCAATCAATCAATCAATCATTATCAATCCACTGCAGGATAACGGTCTTTCCAAGTTTAATCCATCTTCTCTGATCTTTAGCTTCTCTTCTCCACATCACCCCTGCACACTTTCTTATTTCATCAAGCCATCTCACGTGGTCTCTTTCTGGGTCTTTTACAATCTCTTGGAATCCAGTTTAAAATTTCAATTGTCCATCTATTATCATCTCTTCTAGCAATATGTCCAGTCCAACTCCACTTCAATCTTTTAATTTTTTCAATGAGGTCAGTAACACCTGTTTGTTCTCTTACCCATACATTGCGTTTTCGATCTCTTCTTGTTAATCCCAACATACATTTCTCCATACTTCTTTGAGTGGTCCGAAGTCTCTGTATTGCTCTTCTATTGAGTGTCCAAGTCTCAGATCCATAAGTAAGAACTGGTAAAACACATTTGTTAAAAACCTTCCTTTTCAAACACATAGGCATATTTCCTTTTAGTATCAAGTTATTTCTACCAAAATCACTCCAACCAAGTTTAATTCTATGATTAATTTCCTCCATTATGTTTCCATCTGTATTAATAATCTGACCAAGGTATTTGTAACTGTTAATTTCTTCTAATTCATCATAATCAATCTTTATTTTCATATTTTGAGCAAATCGATTAAACATTACTTTAGTCTTTTTAACATTTATCTTTAGTCCTACTTTTCTACTTTCATCTGATCAATCTTTATTTTCATATTTTGAGCAAATCGATTAAACATTACTTTAGTCTTTTTAACATTTATCTTTAGTCCTACTTTCATCTGATCACTCCTGCAACATTTCCTGCAGCTCTGAAGCATTATTTGCAAAAACAACTACATCATCTGCGAAATCTAAATGACTTAAATAATCTCCATTTACTTTCACTCCTTTAGTTTCCCATTTTAATCCACAAAATACTTATTGCAGCACTGCTGTAAAAAGTTTTGGAGATATGGAGTCACCTTGTCTTACACCTTTCTCAATGTTGACTTTCCCAGTATCATTATGTAATCTAATTATTACTGTTGCATTTTTATAAATATTCTTTAAAATATGACAATATCCTGGATCTATACCTTGATGATCCAATGCTTTAATCACTGAAGAAATGTTTATAGAATCAAATGCCTTTTCATAATCTACAAATCCAAAACATAATGACAACTCATATTCATTTGTCCTTTCTATAACTTCTCTCAATACCTGAATATGATCTACTGTACTAAAACCATTTTTAAATCCAGCTTGTTCTCTTGGTTGGTGGAAATCCTATGTTCTCTGTAGACGAGTTGTAATTATCTTGGTAAAAATTTTATATAAAACTGATAAAAGGCTAATAGGTCTGTAATTTCTAATATCTTCTTTATCACCTTTTTTAAATATTAATATTATTACTGCATTCTTCCAATTATCCGGTACATCGTTATCATTTAGACATTTGGAATATAATTTTGCTAAAATTTTTTTCTGTTTCTTCATCTGCTTCTTTTAATATATCAATTATAATTCTATCATTACCTGGAGCCTTCCCTTTCTTCATACAGTTAATTGCATTTCTCACTTCTTCATTTAAAATTCTGGGCAATTCGGAAGATGTTATAGATATAGGAGGTACTTGTTCCTTATTATTATATAATTCTTGATAAATTTTTTTTACCAATTTCATGATGTCATCTCTCTTTTTAGTAATAATTCCATCTTTTTTTCTTATTGCAGATATAAATTTCCTACCAATACCAAAATGTTGTTTTACATTCTTAAGACTTTTATTTTCTTCTACAGCTTTTCTTGCTAGTTCACAGTTATACTTTCTTATATCATTTTCAACTCTTTTCCGCACCATTTTACAAAATTCGAGATATTCAATTCTTTTTAATGGATCATTTTTGTATATCTTCATATTCCTTCTTTTCTTCATAAATTCTCTAGTCTCAGTAGAAATTTTATTGGTCAATTGCTGCGGTACTTGAAACCGATTTGTATGTTCGAATTTAAATTCATTAGAATGTTTCTGAAGATTAGGAATATCAACTGTAAATATTGTTTTTTTTAACAATTTTTGTCTTTCTAGTTTTACATTAACACGTATCTTACACCTTACTAATCGATGATCACTTCCTGTGTTAAATCTATTAAGAACATTACAATCTTGAAATATGTATTTTCTGTTAGTCAAAATATAATTCAATTCTGCTGTACCTTCATTTGGATGGGTCCATGTCCATATTTTTCTCAAAAAAAGAATTCATAATATAAAATTTTTTTTTTTCTGTAAACTCCACAAGTCTATGTCCTCTCTCATTTCTATTACCATAACCAAAATTACCTACAGCACTTTCATCTTTTAGTTGTTTACCAATTCTAGCATTAAAGTCTCCCATAACAATTTTAAAATGTTGTTTACTCTGATCAAAAGCCTTTTGTACATCCATATAAAAATCTTCTACTACTTCATCACTAAGAGAACTTGTTGGGGCATAAAACTGAATTATCTGCCTTTGGTATCTGCTATTAAGTTGTATAGCTAATCTTGCCACTCTGTCTGATACACCATCAATCTCCACAATATTGTTCTTCCACTTTTTATTTATAATGAATCCTACTCCACTTGTATTTCCAATATTTGTGCCTTTATAATAGAATATATATCCATTTTTTAAATCAATTGTCCACCTTTGCTTCTATCTTCACAAAGTCCAATAATATCTTATTTAATATAAGAGAGGAGTTCTTCTAATTCTTGCAATCTTCCTTCACTTGAAAGTGATCTGCAGTTGTAAGTACCTAAATAAAAAGTTGTTATCAAATGGCAGCCTGGGTCCGCAATCAGGGGATCTTAGCACCCTCCGCATTCGGCCACCAACCGCTGCCTTGGTTGGTGACTTTACAGCCTCCTGGGAATAAGGGCCATGCTTTATTTTTGTCTGTCATAATTGTATATATGTATTGGAAAAATATTTATCATTTACACAAACATTCATTCTGCCTTATCAGGCATTGAGAAGAAAGACCATGGTGTTTCTTGATCTTAAACTCAAAGGTAAAAAGCCAATAAACTGACCACGCTGGCTAATGCATGTTGGTGAGCTGCCCATCCATATTCGTATACTATATGAATAAACACATAGTAATAACAGCTGCAACGACAAGAACGTATGGAGTGGATATTAGGAATTTGCCCTGCTCGGTCCAAGAGGAATCAAAGGGTCTCCTTTCTGTTAATAGCAAACTCCTTTTTGCAGCCTACTGCTCCATACAAGAATTTAAATCATTATCTCTCTGACTTTAATTAATGAGTTATTTTTTAGTTTATCGTTTATCTCATGAAGGAAATGTAAACTCAAGAATTTAAATCATTATCTCTCTGATGAGTTATTTTTTAGTTTATCATTTATCTTATGAAGGAAATGTAAACTCAAATTACTTTGTTTTATTTCATTAAGCATGTATTCTACTCTCATGAATTAGTCCGTTATTACTTTTAGAAAATAATCATTTTCTAATCTTAAAAATTATAAATCTTTTACTTACTATTTAAACAGAATCAGTTTTTTTGATTTTCTTTAATTTATTAAACTTATTATTTTTTCTCATTAAGTTTATACCTATATATGTATGAGCATTTAAGCCTACACATACCAGTTCTTAATAATTTAATACAAGGAGGATCATCAATTAGTTAGATGTAAGATACATGTTAGTGCAAAATTAAAGAAGCAAAAATTATTAAGGAAAACAATATTCAGGATAACAGTTTATGAAGAAAAGAAGGAATATGAAAAAATATAAAAACAGTCCATTAAGAAGAAAAAGAGTTAATAATGGTATAAGAATAAGTCTCAAAAGTCTAAAACAATATCTTGGTATTGGTAGGAAATATATTTCTGCAATGATTAAGAAAAGGTGGAACTATTATTAAAAAAAGAAATGATGCCATGAAGCCCGTGAAAGATTATATAAAGAATTATACTGCAGTAAAAAATAAAAAAAAGTTTACTTTACAATTTACCACTTTTTCTGAATTATCCAATGTTTTAAATGAAGAAGTGAGAACATGCAATTATTAAGTCTGCAGAAAAAAAAAGTTCCAGGTAATGATGGAATTCTAATCATTTAAATAAACAAGCAGGTGAAGAAATAGAAAAATTGCTTGCCAAATTATATTCAAATGTCTAAATGATAATAATGTGCCAGATGATTGGAAGAATGCAATATACTATTTATATTAAAAAAAATAATAAAGAAAATATTAGAAATTACAGTTCTATCAGTTTTTTTATTACTTCTTTATAAATTTTTTATTAAGATAATTACAACTTGACTACAGTGAACTTTGGATATTAACAACCAAAAAACAAACTGGATTTGAAAATAGTTTTAGCACAGTGTATCATGTTCAAATATTGAGAGAAGTTATAGAAAGGACCAATGAGTACGAATTACCATTATACATCACATGATAACCGTTTTTATGCTTATAATAACTGTTTTTCACAGAGGCAAAACTGTACAGTAACACCAATCAGTGCAAGTCAGTATAATCAATGATGTAGGAAGATTTTGCCTCTGAAAAACAGCTTGTGTAAACATAAAGAATGGTGATCATGTGAAGTTTGATGGATTAATACTAATCCTGCCCAATAGGATTGTGGTGACTGGTTATTAAAGAACCAACAACACCAAAAAGTATGAATGCTGAACTGAATTCCGATCTATACAAGCTAATGAGCTTAACTTGAAAACATTATTATGTTTTCATTTTGGACTCAAAGCTTTATAGTTAGCTACAAAAGTAAAAGGGGGTTGCTGGAGGGTTGCATCAGATCCTAAGATCTAGGTGCAGTATTCTCAGATCCAAGGCTCCTCACTGATGAAAACCACCAACTAGAAACTACTCTGACTATGTTGGATGACTAGGCACTAGATAGGGATTTTATGCACAAACCTTCCAGCATCCATTGATTTCTTTTGTTTTCACTGATTGGTGCTAGTGTATGAAGAGTTTTACCTCTGTGAATTGCCATTATGCTTTGGATTTATAGATTATTATCCAATAAGCATTTCTTTATGGATCAAAGCATTAGATTGCATAGTGATACTAGATAAATTAACATTGAGAAGGGTGTATGACAGGGTGATTCCATGAAATGTTACAAGAATTATTAGATGAAAGTTAAAAATAGGAACAAATACAAATGCTAAAAAGACTTAAAAAAAAATTTTGATGGCTTTTTTTAGAAGAAAATATAGATAGATAATGATGCATTAGAAGTTATTGACTACAAATATCTTGGTCAGATTATTAATACAGATGGAAATATAATGCATGGAATTAATCATAGAATCAAACTCGGATAGAGTACTTTTGGTACAAATAACTTGATGATAAAAGAAATATGGTGATATATTTGACAAGAATATTTTTAATAAATGTGTTTTACCACTTCTTACTTAAGGATCGGAGGCTTGAACTCTTAACAGAAGAGCAATATAGAAACTTCAGACCATTCAACAAAATATGTAGAGATATATGTTAGAAATCACAAGAAGCAAAATATATTGATGAGAGAAGTAATAAGTTTTAGAAAGATGTAGAGTTTGTAGTTTCTTTTTTTATATATTTGTCCAAATACATAGAATTTTTTTTTTTCATTATTAAAAAAAGATCCTTTAATTAATAGCATTTTCACTTGCCATAAATGTTTTTGAAAATTGGATATTTTTGGCCAAAGAATTGTAAGTTCAATGACAACTGAAGGCATTGTTATAAAAATGGTCATGGGATTGCTCAAGCAAATTGGAGATTCAACATACAGTTTGCACAGTGTTCTTATAAATAGACTTGAACCCTTTGCTTATAAAGTGCAGATGTGTAAGCTTTATAACCTATTGATTCATTATATTTTGATATTATTGAACACCTGAACAGGAAAATGTTTTTCTAGAATGTATTTTGTTTAAGTTACGTTTATTAAACCAAATCCAGTTACATCATGGGATCAATATTTGAGTATACAAGGATAGAAAATAAAAGATGATATCTGATGAGTATCATCACAGAAGTCATCATTATTATTAGTAAGAAGGAAAAAATTTACTGAATAGCATTAACAAAATCTGTAAATTTCTTGTTACTAAAAAAAATTGTATTTTTAAAAAAAATATTTTTTTTTGTATTATTGCAGATTGAACGTTTTTTATAAATCTCTTCTTCAAACATTTTTGTTAAAACATCAAGTTCTAGGCTTTTTTTTTATCTGTTTGTCAAGTAATTTACCAGTATTACATATTGATTCTCAATTGAATGATCAAAATATAAGTACAAGGGTTGCAATTGTAGACTGAATGTTTATCCTCAAAACAAATGACAACAGAAATACAAAGATGCTACTTTTCTAATAGTCCAGTTACTTTTACATCCATTACAATTTACAAAGGAATCTTATTTTTTGAAAAAGATAAATGATTAAAAAGTCAAATTAATTTATCTTTTAATAATATTCTGCTGAATAAAAAACATAAAAAGCAAAAGATTCATAATTTGCTTTCAAAATATCAACCAATATTTATTTGGCTTTACATTATGTATGCCAAAAGATCATAATTTGTGAAATAACATATTTTCATTATCAAAATTTTATCTCTATCTGTATAATGGAAAATTTTTTATAAGTATTTTTTGTTATATTTTTTAAAGCAACTTTCACTAATAAATTATGTTCAAATTCTTGTTTGTTCATCTGTATAACAAAATGGTTTCTTTCTTCTTTATAGCCAAAACTTGAGATGTACTTTTGAAGTTCATCATAATCATGGTTCATTTAATATTATTTGAATTTATTTTTTTTATTTAGTAATCTTTTCATAGGAACAAATATGTAAATATTTCTTAAATATTTTTCTTTGCCTTTATAATTATTTAAGTGATTTTATACATATGTGTGAGCCAAAAACCAAAGGTTTTGAAATAATGGCATTCATTGTGCATTAAAAATTTGATTACTTTTGATTTTCACTTCTTTTTATATGTATTATATTTTTGAATTAATACATAGATATTTATTTATCTGGAGGTAGTTATTTAATTTCAAAGTATTTTCAAATAATTTTTAGACTTAAAGCTTTATAATTTTGTTTTATTATTATTTTTTTTTATATATAAACAAAGAATTTGTATATTTTGACTATTTTAATATATATATGTATTTTCACTCTTTTTCAGCAAAAATATTTTGATTCTGGCGATTATAATATGGCAAAGGCTGCTAAATCAAATAAGACCCGAGTAAATATTGACAAACTTCAGCTTTCTCAAACCACGGGAGAAGCAATTCCTACCCCAGAAACAGTGCCTCCAAGAAAAGCTTCTATACAGCAGAGTAAATTAGCAGCTGGGCTTACATAATAGTATGTGAACTTTTATTATTACATCTCATTAGCTACTATGAGAGATAGTCTGCTGAATAGACCTGAACTGCTGACATCTTTCTGATTTCATCTGATTTATGTAACAAATTGTGGTGTTGAAACCTGGACAGGACAGTGCTAGGACTATCTCTTTTAGGGTCGCTAAATGGAAGAACTAGAATCTAGGATTTCAAAGCCCGTAGACAGATAATGACTTATTTTTCACACTGTACAATTAAAATCATTAGAATTTATTTTTTTGTTGTTGTTGTTTTATAGTTTTTCGAATATTTTAGACATAATTCCAGTACACTATTTGCTATTAGAAATCTCTTGATAGCTTAGAACTGGAATTGCGCTGTTTAATCATCAAGACAATCTTTAATCTTCCCAGCATTGTAGTTATTAGTAAAAGGGACTTAAAATAATGCATTTTGGAACAAAAATTAAACATTAACAGTACAGTGATGGAAGTTTCAGTGCAAGACAAAAATATTTCTAATTCTTGTTTTTGTTTCGTGCTTGTTGATATATTTATGTATGTGTATCTGTTATTTATGTATTTTTGGGAATATGCATATATATATATATATATTCACATTTATATACATAATACATACATATTCATAAAATCATAAGTAAAATCCATTTTTTAACGAAACCTTTGAAATTTGGTGCATATATTTCATATGATTTTGATATACCAGTTTAAAAAAAGAAATTGAATCAAGATTATTGTTTCTATACTTATTTTAATATTGCTAGCTGTTTATTGCTTTTTTTTTTTTGGGCCATATATATATTGTGTGTTTGTGTTTATATTTTATTAAATTGTATAGTTTAATTTTTGTAATATCAAAACTTAATTTTTCTTTTTTAAAAAAGGACGAATGGTGAATTAAAAACTAAACAAATTATTATGTAAATTTATTGCTGATCATTTCTTCAATGTTTAAAATTATAAAATTTCTCATTAATTTGCTTTGCTCAAATCATTGTTACTCTTTAGCAAGGCACAATCAAAGTTTATTTTGCATTATTTAATTTTTTTGGTGGAAATATTTTTGTTCTATATATTAATGATAATTATCTTTTTAAAAAAGACCTTGTTAGTTAGTTGTGTATTGCTCACCTTGTCTATTTATTAAAGGGACACGTTAACGTTTTTTTTTTGTTTGTTTTAAAATGCTTTTGTTTTTGTGTTATTTAAAAATTGTTATATGAAAAAAAAAACCCCAACAAACTAAAAATCCACTGTACATTGCCAAATTGATGTAAATTTAAATTAAACCCATATCTCACTTTGTTATTAAATCACTGTTATTATGTATGCCTATTTTTGTTTAATTTGAACTAGTATTTTGGAAACAATTATTTGTAATAAAATATTAGTTTTAGAACTATGATATTTATTTATTTTATATATATATTAAGAATGACATTTTCCTTACGTTCATGCAACATCGATAGGCAAAGATCTGAATAGATAATATTTTTATTTCATATCTTTGGTTTTTTAAAATAATATTTTATATTAAATATATTAAAATTGTAACAAAGTAAGAAAATTATTGTATTAAAATTTTTTAAAAATAGTTAAGAATTTATATATTCAGGATTAATCAAAATAGAATTAATAAATTTAATATTTCAAATTAACTAAAATTGTAACAAAATAAGAAAATTATTATAATTAAATTGTTACAAAATACAAAGTTAATTGAAATGATGTGGCTAATTTAATAATTATTCACTGAGATATATAACAATATATGTTTTATAATTCAAAACATTTCACATTTATTATTTACAAAGACTATATGGCAGCGGTCCCCAACCTTTTTGCAGTTAAGAGCACATTCTATAATACCGGTCAGGTGGCGGGCACCATTTATTTTTTCAATGTAAATTTATAGTTGGATATTGTTAATGATAGACCCTTTTACGCTGTAAAAGTATAGTATGACCTACAATTTGATTACAATATAAATACAATAATTTATAAGAAATTTAAAAATTTAATTTATTTGTATCAGATAAATAATTTTTTATCGTGTTCGGATAGCGGTGGGCACACGTAAAATGGTCTGCGGGCACCATGGTGCCCGCGGGCATAGTGTTGGGGACCCCTGCCATATGGGTATATTAACACATTTTAAAAGAAGTACCACCCATTTTGCAAGGCATGGAAATCAATGGATGCAAGAAGGTTTGTGCATAAAATCCCTATCTTAGTGCCTACCCATGCAAAATATTCCCAGGCTGGTTTGTAGCTTATAGCTTTCATCAGTGAAGAGCCTTGGATCTGAGAGCACTGCATCTAGATCTTCACACTAATGGAAGCTATAAGCTAGAAGTTAGTCTGGAGATATTGGATGAATAAACACTAGATAGGAAGTTTATGCAAAACCTTCTTGTATATTGATTACTCTGGGTAGCACTATTGCATGGAGAGTTTTGCTTCTGTTTTAACAGCTTGTGTAAGCATAGGAAATGATAATTATGTAATGTGTAGTGGTTTAAACTTTAAAAGGCAAATTTTTGTTTCTATTTAAAGTTTAGTTGATTTGAAGTTAATTCACTCTTGAAGAATTTAAAGTATTATTGGGAAGATGATGAGCAGAGTGGTTATTGGATGATCAATAAACTCTAAATTCTAAAGTAAAAATTTGGAATTAAAAACTAAAATGTTTTCTGTAGATTGCAGAATTATTTTGAGTATAATTTATAATTAGAATTTATATAAATTTAAATGCAAAAAGTTTGTTGTTAACTGAAATGAAACTGATTCCTCTTTGAGGCTTATTGCAGCTATTATTTATTACTAGATAGTTATTTATATGATAAAGGAATATGAATTGCATGAATTGAAAGAACTGTGCAATATTAAATGAGATGTGATATGTTGGACTGTGAAGTCAGAAAAAGATGTAAAGATAATTGATTTGAAAAGCTGAAGTACTTTACCACAAAAGCATAAATGTTAGGAGCACAACTAGAGCGTGATTCATTTTAAATAAAGCATGGAAGAACAACTTTGTCATGATTGATTAGGATGACAAGATTAATTGTTCGATATAATGAGAAGTATCAAATATAGATACCTGTTTATACCCCAAGTTTTCATTGTGATAAAGAAGCAGAGGATTTTTATACAGATGTCCAAAATGCTTTTTATTTATATTAAGCAATATTTTAAAATTGTCACTGAGACTGTAGTGTTTGTGGATACTGACTGAAAGATGAAAATGCTATTGTAAATTTAGTTATAGTAATGGAAATGAGAGAGGAGGCAGATATATATAAAATTGTTTTATGAATTTTTTTTTTGAGAAAATTGCTGAACAGAAATTGTCATGGAAACATCTACATGAAGATTCAGCAGAATTGGATAATATTTTGACTATCGGAAAATATGTATTAAATTGTGGTGTTATCAGTAAACTTGACACAGAAAATGATCATTGATTAGTGAGATTTCTAACTTTTAGAAACTGTAATGAATTTAAATTAGAATTTGCTAATGATTTTGAAATCATGAACAAAGTCATTTGGAAGATAACTGATATTGCACTAAGAATTATTGTGAAGATATCTGGGGAAAAAAAGAAGCTACTCCTTGGCAAATTTTTAAAAAATAAGATAATGAAGAGAAATAGGAATATAAAAATTGTGCAAAAAAGAGTTAATAATAGTATAAAAAATCTAAGAATGAATTAATCAGAAAAGTTCCAAAAATATAAAACAATATCATGGTATTAGAAGGAAAGATGGAACTATTACTAAAAAGAATGACAAAATATGTCAAAGAATATATTGCAATAAAGGACAAGAAACCAAAATAGCTACAACAATTACTACATCTGGAATTATCAAACAATATTTAGGATTGAAAAAATTATATTGGAAAAATTGTGGAATAATTTGATTACGATGTTGATATATTATCTGTTTTTACTATTATTGGGGAGGGGGCAGTTAAGACATTTTGAGGTTTATTTTATAACTTTAGCTGATTTGAAATAAAATGGCAAAATTATCTATAGCCTTATTTATGAATATATATATTGTAATGGAACCGGAGACGCACCGAGAAAGAGGGAGCACATCTTACTACCATCGAACGCAGGGTCTTCAGGCAGGATGCCGATGATGCTTAGCCCAAGATTACATCTACCTTCAGCATGCTAGCTCAATGTTCACTAAAGAAATTTAGATGCAATTTGGACTAATTCATCTTCATCACATTCCCCTTTCAGGCTCCATTAGATCCCAGAATTCGAACCTAGGGAGAATTTGCAGTTGTCTCTCTTCAGGGATGAACTTACTAAATTTTTAAACTAATATGCTTATATATAAGCAAAGACCCATATATTTTTTACTACTAAAATGTTATACACATCTTTTTATATATGAAGAATGGTTTGTGGGGCTATGAATAATTAATATATGTGTATTTAATATAATTATTTAGTGGAGATTGTAGACTAATTCATGTATTTAGTGGTGTAAATGCATGACATTAATCAATTTTCTTACTGGTATAAATTCATAATGATGATGATCAAGTAGATTATTAGTGTAAATGCATAATACTGATGATGGTCAAACAGATATTATTGATTTTAACAATTGTTTAATATTTATTAAACAAGAAATAATGCAACGGAATAATATTTACATTTATAATGTTGAGATAGCAAGGATGGCTTCCTATCGTTTTAAGAATACAATAAATTTCCCTTTCCAAATCCCATGATAGGAATCCATACCTAAGCAGTCTTTAGTTACAAAGTAACAAACAAAAAAAAAAAAAAAACTAATTCAGAATAACATATACAGTATATTCAAATTAAAGGTTTTAAATAATAAAAATATAGCAGTAGTAAAGAAAATTAATAATATACCAATTCCAAATCTATCTTGTTAATAATATTGACTATAATTATATTTTATTTATTAGAATATACCATTTTTTAGCTGATTACTGAGTGAAGAACCTTTCGTATATGTAAGTTAAATTGACATTAGTGAAAAAGAATGAACCATTAGTACACCATGATTAATCATACATCCAAAAGAAACAAACAAAAAAATTATTGCTAGGTTTTAGTAATAACTATTAATTAAAAAATATAACTTCTAAAGTTTGTCGTTAATGTAGAATAAATCAAGATCTTACTTGAGGTCACTTTGGTAGAGCAGTATTGAATTTCAGGAAGGATTTGTGAATTTTCATCTATTAACAATTACAATTATTTTCTTATTTTGATTCCTTCCATTCCCCCCTCCATACAGGTAATACACGCTCCCATTTCTGAAGTGCCAGTGATCAAATTTGGAAAATGAAAAAAAAAAAAAATCACAAGTCATAAAATTTACAAATAGTAAAATAAATAAAAAATTATATGGATCAATAAAAAAAAAATCTTGACGAAAATAGGCATTGTCTATATTTAACAATCTATATACATTGTATATTAATCTCCAGATGCGACCTAGTTGTCCATTGGCGTTGCTGAATCCACCCTAATTAGTCCTGAGTACTGTTCAGTTGTTTTTTCCAATCATTAAAGAGATATTTTGTCGGTCACCTATAGTATATTTTATTTACTCAGTAACCATTGCAGAATTGCCTTTCATGATATTTAATTATTCAATGGCATTTAAGCATTGGAAAAAATGACGTGAGAACTTCAAACTCCAGTAGTTTCCAATTTCTTTCTCTTCACTTTCTTAAAAATCTATTCAAGCTCTCTAGCATATGTTTAAACTATTAATCTATTTTTACCATTTATACATTTCAATTTATTGTTAAGCAAACAGCTCAAACTATTCTCTTTATTCTATAATGGTTTATTTTTTTTTTATTAACATTGAATATCAGAATCCATTTAAATATATATATATATATTTAAAAAAATATTAATAACTGTTAAGAGACTTTCTTTATATGCAGATTATCTGATTGTTTTAAAACCAAGCTGGTTCATGCTGATTTTTTAAAAAAACTCAAATTTTATTTCTTGCATTGTTTTCCATCTCCCAAATTCAATCACCTAGTAACTATTTTGACCTCAGGTCATTATTCTTTTATTTTAATCTTCATTTATGTCAGTCTCACCAGTCAGTTAATAATTATTAATTTAATTATTAGTGAGATTAGGCTGTGTATATTTAAGCGGAAAATATATTACACCTATTTTTGCTTCACTGTCTGGTGATTCAAAACCTTGAATTAGGTTTAAACCCAGCTATATATGTGTTAAATCACTAGAGAGTGAAAGGACACACAAGTTTTAAAACCCTCCTTTATTTTTTTTTACTTTCATAAGTTAAACGTTTTATTATAAAAAGAATATTTAATAATTTTGTCGGAAATATTTAAATTTCCATTCCCTTTAAGTAATCATGTATGTGTGTTCAAGATTTGCAAAAAGACATTATTGACAAAAATATATTTTTCGTTATTAAATATTATGTATATTTTACAGTTCGCGTATTTTATTTCATGATGCGATACCAAAGAAAGTTCTAGAGAGTAATTAAAATAACTCTGAAACGTATAAATAAAAGAATATTCTAGATTTAATTTAAAAAGGGTAATTAATAAATTAAAATACCTTAGCAAACAAAGTGTAAATGAAAATTTATATCTTTTGAATCTATTTCCATTCTAGAAATAGATTAAAACAATACTCGCTAGAACTTGTTGCATTATCATTGAAAATAAAAGGTGCATTCAGGCCACTTAATGGACATCCAGGTCTTAAGCGGAAAGAGAGAACATTCGAGAAGGTCTTGCTAATATATAAATAGAGCCAAAATTTTAGGCTGTCTTTTAGTGCGCCATTTTATCAAGTATTGCAGAACCGACCCACGTCAATTTAAATTTTAAAATATGAATTCGGAGTAGAGGGACTAAATTTGCTTCCCCTTCTCCAAAAATCGTTTCCATACTGCTATGCTAACCCATTTCCACTTATGGACTGTCTAATTTAAATGCTGTAATAACTATCTCAAGATGCCAGCCATTATTTTTCAAAGCTTTGCCTTGCTAACCGTGTTCTCAATCTGTACATACATCAAGACATCAAGTTCTGGAAGGTAAATCTGAATCGTGCCGCTAATATGAACGTTTTCAAAACTTTAATTTAAAACTTAAAATCTAAATTATTTGTAATATAACTTTCATTTAAAGATGATGTAATGCTAATTGTAACCATTCTGTAACGTAATGACTTTCTATTATAAAAATCTAATGCATGAATCTATAACTATTTTTTTAATGCATTTTTTTAATGGGTTTCACAATTTCTATTTTTAATATTTTAAATGCGGCAAACTTATTTTTAATATTATGGATTTCATATGATTTAATTTAATATGCTAATAGTCAAATCGAGCGAACCGATCCTAAATTTTCTTATATTAGATATCCTAGATATTATGGGATGATAAATCGTAAATGTAAGCTTCCTTACCTAACTAAAAGTTTGCTCAATTGAATAATATTTTTAAGTTATTCTATTTGCTTAGAGGCAGATTATTCACTGCTACATTTAATATGTCATTTTATTACCATGTTTACGCTATTGATTTTATTTTCAAATTATATTTTAAAGTAAACTTAATGACCTAACTTTGCTGTTTTTTATTATATAATCAATCATTTGCCCATCACGCCATCTAGCATGGTAATTATCTATGGAATTAATTACTAGTTAGCGTATTAATATTTGTTTAATGAAGGGAACAATATTCCCTCTTATTTGTGACACCTTAACTAATATTAAAGGTTATTTGCGTACTTTTCGAGAGGGATCAAATTATTTCATATCATTATGATAGATTCTATTGAATAACGAGGGCCTTAATCCACATATTAGGGTCATTAAGAACCTGATTTATTTTTTATCATTAGCGTTGTTTGGCATACATAACATTACGAAAATTCCTCACTTTGCTTTGTCAAACTTAAAACCCGGAGAAACGGGATTCTTTTACTTAATGGCATATCCGTGAATGGGGTTTGGCAGCACCGACTCCAGGATATTGTCAGGTGGTCATTTAGGCTCTGCACGGGTTAACACTGGAAAACAGACCATGACATTTCCTACACCATCCCCTTTTCAAATGCTGACCTGTCATATGTACAGGCACATTTTATGTTCTTATATTATTGATGAAGCGTTCATCCTAAAATGGACTCAACCTTTTCTAGTCAGCATCGCTTTTCTTGTTTAATATTTTTATACTTGCCCATTTAAAATCTAAGACGTAATGCCATGATTTCTAAATCTATCTCATTTTCGTTTATATTATAAGTTAGGGAATGTCATTTTAAAGCTTATTTAAGCTACCCACCCTCTCATTGAGACAATGTTTGAGTGCGCTAACAAATAATGCTAAATAAACTTCTCCGGTCAGAAAGAATAGAATAAAATACGAATAACTTTTCTGTTTGAACATAATGACTTTTGAAGTGAATAATGTAAATTATAAAATATTTTTGTACGTGGTTCAAATGAACCATAGTAAATTGATGTAACATATCCCATTTATCTGTTTTGAAGGTCATTTATTTTTCATAAAAATAATCATAGCGTCCAAGTTATAATATGGTAAAATCAGTATCTACTGTTAGCATATTAAGCCACATCTTTTGACTATCTATTTTTTTTAATCATTGTATTCAATTGCAGATGTGCATATTATTTAATCATTAACTTGTGTGCTATTATTATGTAATTCCTTCAATATGCAAGTCCACATTTATAATCAAGTGAAATCCATAAATTCTAGTAGTGTCGTATATAAATAGATTAGCAACTGTTTGATAAATTAAATATTTGTTTATTCATTTTTCTAATTAATATTAATAAATTATTAACTATATAATTATTACTTAAGTCTGCTTTGCCTCTTGATTTATGCATATACATCGTTAATTAGATTGCATTATATATAGCTGATTTCCATTGATCTTAGGCCAATTTCTAGATGTATTAGTGAACTTTATGAAAAATCTAATTATAATCTTAAGCTGTTTCATTCTGTAGGAGGCTGGGGTTTGAAGTCTAGTAGTATTATATTTCCCTGTAGATCTCTTGTTTCTCCGCTGTTGCTCTGGGACAGGAAATAAATAAAATTTTATTTATCAGAAATGTTTGTAATGTTATAGGTCTGGAAAATAGGCAATAGGGCAGAGTTCATGATTGTTCCTGACTTATGTATCTTGCACATGATTCTAGGTACTTTTGTCTAGATGCTAGCTCTTGTTAGACAAACATACAATTCTGACCGGTACAATATATACATATATTTTATTACTTTAGAGATGCAAAATCTCAAAAAAATAAATAAAATAAACCAGTTTATTTAAGGTGGTGTTTGTTTATCATATTTATATATGTATATGTGAGCTCGATTGTTTGACTATCAATTGACGAGATTGAAAATGTTGGAAAAATTATGACAGATGGGTTGTTGGTTGTAAGTTACTCTTACAACACCCTTCTTAAAAGTTAAAATTTTAACTCATGTTTTAAAGTTTAACACTTATAAGTATGTTAGTGTGTTAAAAATGATTATTTTGGATCTGATGAAAAGTTGCTATGTTTAATTATTGACTGTCTCACACTTTTTTTGTTTCATAGCTGGTTTGAGGAAGTTTAAATACCCTTTTTGTTGCTAGGTTATATTATTGATGGCTTGCGCTAGACAGAGCTTTGATGGTTTTGTGGTTGAGACATAATTGGGAATGGGTCTCTGTCACAGATTTCCTAGCCTTCGTGCTCCTTTGAGGCTTAATGGATTCATGAAGGATTAGTGAAATATCAGAGCATCCATTATTAAGTATGGATTAACTCCTATGTTCTAGTTATCCTCTAGGTATCCCAATGATTGCATTTGAGCATTACTTAGAAAATACCCTCATCAAACTTAATATCCCTAGTCCTGTACTATATTAATGTATGTATATGTATTTTTTTGTTTTCTCTACATTGTGCCTACTGTTTTATTTCTATATGGAGTAATCTCCTTTCCCTATATACTTTATTAGAAGGTTACCCCTTTTTTACATCAGCTATATTAGCAATTTAATGATATAAATTATAATTAACAGCCAAAATAAGGCTTTAAGATACGAACATTATACGTGTCTCAAATCTTGGTTTATCCAGAATGCGTTGGGACCTATCTGTTTAATGATAATGTATGGTTCCTCATATGTATCACAAAACTTATATTTACCTTCTTGTGATTTACTGGGATGTGGAGTTTTAATAATACTTCTATTTAAAATTCGTGTGTGGACCTTTTTGCATTCTGGTTCCTATAATTTGCCTTCATAATAAGTCGTTTTTCAGCTTGCAGTATATCTTTCTCTTTATTTATCTCGGGTTTAGTACCTATGGAATTGTCTTCATAATATCTATGACTATTTGATGCCTTTTATATGAGAATACTAAATAAATTTATAAATCAGTCTTAGACTTATTTTCTGTTAGCTTACAACTTGTGTTCAGTTGAGGGACTCAATAGATTCATATTCTATGTTTAGGGGAATAAAAAAAAAACTAAAGTTTAATACAATAGATAGATGTCTTCATTAATGACAATATCTTTGGGCAGATCTTTTCCATTGTCAGTGCCTGCACCATTGTCCAATTTCCTCTATGTACATATAAATTCCTTCTCTTACAACATCATAGTGGGTTCAATTTCTATCCATAGTCCTTTTTTTGGATTCCAATGGTTGCAATTTTTGAAGGACCTTCCCTAGGGCTTTTTTTAAGCACTGTCATTCACATATTTATTGAACACGAAGGGGCCTTCATATGTATTGTATAACTTGTGAAACGTGGGACCTTTTTTGCTTAGTAGATTGTGGCGTGGTATTTTTCATCATTACCTGATAATTTTTCATATGTTGGTCATCAACTTCATCATATGAAGAATTGATGTGCCATGATACACATTTAAGATGATCAAATATATTGATTGCACTTTTGTCTTCATACATAATCTTCCTATGGGTCCAATCTTTTGTAACAGCCACCATGATTGGTAATGCTCCATGTTGATGATTGTCACTTAGTTTTCCAGTGTCATGGTTGTGGCTTTGATAGTACATATGTATGTGGTGCAACAATTGCAAGTATATATCCAATCCATCTGCCTTTGTACCTTCTTCCATGTATTCATCCATAATGCTTCCAATACATGGCATGTTTATATGTGGGTTCAGTGTATGGTTTTCAGAACTGACGTGAAGTTCAGTATATGGTTTTCAGAACTGACCTGTGAAGTATTTGGAATTATTCCTTTCAACTTGGCAGCTATGGATTGTTTTTCCATCATGGGTATGTTTAACCAGTGGTCCATCCGAAGACCAAGTGGGTTCCAATTTCCCTTGGTATTCAAAAATATCCGAATGTTTTCTAGACTCCTGAAATTCACAATCTAACTTAAATTCCATGTTATTCATATGTGGAGTTAACAATTGGTATGAGTTCTCTACCTGACATTGTAGATTGCACAGAATTTCCATCTATATTACCAAGGTTTTGTATTATGAAGAATCTGCTTTACTTTTATCCACTCTTTCTACATTTTGCAGATCAGGTTCCATCATTTCAACAATCCATGATATGGTGGTTGTGACAGCTTTCTTGTGTGATAGTTTTCTGAACTATTGGTGATTAGTTCTGGATGTCATCATTACATTCACAAACCTTGTGCTTGGGGTAAGTTTTGGGTTCTTGGTGAAAGACTTTAGTGCTTTATTGAATCCATAAATAAAAGCAGATAAACCTTTTTGAAAGACAATATTCTATCGTAGTTCATATGAATTGTTAATATTCATTCCACCATTCTTTTTACATGTTAAAGATTAATTTCTAATGACCAAACGTTGAACTCGGTGAAAATAGATTAGGTTGATTGAAATTGTCAAGCTTGACTTGGTCCAGTTTTTTTTAAAAATTGCTCACGACCTTCTGAATCTTCAGAGACATGCTTGAGCTACTAGTAGTATATTTAATGTGAAGTTATCCACTTTTCAGTGTAACTTCTTCATCTCCTTTTTCATTATCCTTCATAGTATCATTTATTTTAGGGTTTGATTCTATACGAGCATTTATTCTTGTCAGCATGCTACTTATGTTTGATTCTATATTAGCATTCTCACCTTCATGTTGCTCATGTTTGCCATATTATCATTTATCTTTGTCTCTATGCTGCTTATATCAGTCTTGGTTGCCATTTTTGCCTCCAAGGTGTTCTTATTCATCTCTCCATGCTCATCATGTCCCTATTTATATTTTCCTTGATACTGTTCATATTAGCCATCATGTTCCGATTAATTTCTTCCTTAATACTATTCATATTGGCCATCATTTTTCAAAATATGTGTTGCCTGATGGTCATATTTTCAGGAGCCTGCCTATTTTAATTTCAGGTGCTTCAGTAATCTTGTCGGTGGGGGCTTCTTTCATCTGAGGTACTATTTTGGATTTTTCCTTATCTATTGATTATCCTCCATCATAGACCCTCCGGGAGTGTGGATTGGTGAAGACCACCCTTTAATACTAATAAATTCTCTCACTTACACCATCACTAGCATCTCTTATTTCCTCTGTACTACTTTATAATTTTTATTTATAGACATTGTTCCACTTCTTAATAACATGTATCTGGTTTTCATATAAATATTTAGAAAGCTTGTATTTATATGTGACAAGGTATTATACCATTGGATCCCTAGCCACATCACGCCATTACTTTTATGTGTGTGCATTTTACCATTTATCATTTAAATTTGTGTTTTAGCCTACCTGACTTCTCTATTTTAAGCATGATTTATTATTTATTTATTTAAAAGTTGATCTCCACTTGCTCCATTCATCCTATGCTGTGTTTACCACTTTTAATATTATTTTCATTTTATTTTAAGCATGATTTATTATTTATTTATTTAAAAGTTGATCTCCACTTGCTCCATTCATCCTATGCTGTGTTTACCACTTTTAATATTATTTTCATTTAATAGTACATTTTAAACTAAAAAAAATATCAATTTACTTTCATTGCAGCTGGATATATTCTGGCCTTATGTATGGGTAAGTAAGTCCAATGTGGATATCAGATTTAAATATCATAGGTGTGGGATAATATATATATAAAATTTTTTTTTTTTTAATTCCAGTCCAATGGCTGGACCCCACTAGAAAGTAAAGTATGGGTGGGGTATATATATTCGTGCCAAAACATTGGGTGCCAGAAGATACGCCGAGAAAGAGGGAGCACATCTTACTACCATCGGATGCAGGGTCTTTAGGTAGGGTGCTGATGTTAGTGTGACAAAATGCTTAGTCCAAGATCATTTTGGACTAGTTCATCTTCATCACATTCCCCTTTCATTTATTAGATCCCAGAATTTGAACCCAGGGAGAATTTGCAATTGCTCTCTTCAGGAATAAACTTACTTAAATTTTAAACTAATATGCCTATATATAAGGAAAGACCTGTATATTTTTACTACTAAAATGTTATACACATCTTTTTATATATATGAAGAATGGTCTGAGGGTATGAATAATTAATATATGTGTATTTAATATAATTATTTAGTGATATGTGATTATAGATTAATCTTTATTTACTGATGTAAATGCATGGTATTGATGATCCATTTTCATATTGATATAAATACATGACAATAATGATGATGATGATCAAGTAGATTATTGGTGTAAATGCATAATACTGTTGATGATGAAGAAGTAGATTATTAGTGTAAATGCATAGCACTAATGATGGTCAAGCAGATTATTAATGTAAATGCATAATACTGATGATGGTCAAGCAGATATCATTGATTTCAACAATTATTTAACATTTATTAAACAAGAAATAATGCAACAGACTAATATTTACATTAATAATGTTGAGATAGCAAGGATGGCTTCCTATCATTTTAAGACTACAATAGATTTCCCTTTCCAAATCCCATGATAGGAATCCATACCTAAGCAGTCTTTAGTTACAAAGTAACAAACAAAAAAAAAACTAATTCCGAATCATATATACAGTATATTGAAATTAAAGGTTTTAAATAATAAAAATATAGCAATAGTAAAGAAAATAATATACCAATTTCAAATTTATCTTGCTAATAGTATTGACTATAATTATCTTATTTATTAGAATATGACATTATTAGCTGATTGCTAAGTGAAGAACCTCTTGTATATGTAAGTTAAATTGACATTAGTATAAAATAATAAACTATTCATAATCCAAAAGAAACAAACAAAAAAAAATTATTGCTAGGTTTTAGTAATAACTATTAATAAAAAAAATATAACTGTTTATTCTAAAGTTTGTAGTTAATATAGAATAAGTTAAGATCTTACTTGAAGTCACTTTGGTAGAGCAGTATTGAATTTCAGGAAGAATTTGTGAATTTTTAACTTTATTAACAATTACAATTATTTACTTATTTTGATTTCTTCCCTTCCCTTCTCCATACAGCTCTACATTTTAGATACACACTCCCATTTCTGAAATGGCAGTATCAAATTTGAAAAACGAAATTCAATAAAAAAAAATCATGTCATAATAAAAAAAAGAATCTTGAGGAAAATGGGTATTGTCTATATTTAACAATCTATATTGTATATCAATCTCCAGATGCAACATAGTTGTCCATTGGCTTTTCTGAATCCACACTCATTAGTCCTGAGTACTGTCCAATTTTTTCTTTCAAACAGCAACAAACCCACTGCAGATCAATATCCATTTAGACAAAAATATTTTGCACAGACACATTTATAATGGCATAGACGTCAGTGTTGGTAGCCTACAGTATATTCTATTTACTCAGTAAATATTGCAGAATTGCCTTTCATGATTGTAATTAGTTATTCAATGGCATAAGCATTGGAAAAAATGACATGAGAACTTCATCAAACTCCAGTAGTTTCCAATTTCTTTCTCTTCACTTTCTTAAAAATCTATTCAAGCTTTCTAGACTATGTTTAAACTATTAATCTATTTTTACCATTTATACATTCAGATTTGTTGTTTAAGCAAACAGCTGAAACTATTCTCTTTTTTTATTCTGATAATGGTTTCCTTTTCTTTTTTTTTATTACCATTGAATATCAGACTCCATCTTAATATATTTCTTTTCTTTTTTAAAAAAAATATTAATAACTTCAGAGACTTTTTGTGTGCAGATTATCCAATTGTTTTAAAACCAAAAAACCTCTCATGCTGGATTGTGCTGATTTTTTAATCTATATTTTTATTAAAATATTTTTTATTTTTTGCATTGTTTTCCATCTCCCAAATTCAATCACCTAGCAACTATTTTGACCTCAAGTTATTATTCTTTTATTTTAATCTTCCTTTATGTCAGTCTCACCAGCCAGTTAATTATTAATTTTAACTATTAGTGAGATTAGGTTGTGTATATACATAAATTTTATTACTTTAGAGATGCAAAAATTAAAAATACATCTTTTAAAAAAAAATAAACATAGTTTATTTAAAGTGACATATGTTTGTTTAGCATATATGTATATGTAAGCTCAATTGTTTGATTATCAATTGACTAGATTGAAAATGTTGAAAAAATTATGACAGGTGTGTTGTCACTCTTACAGCATATATATGTGTGTATATACCATATATTGTAATGATCATGGGCATTTTCACTTTTTTCATATGGAAAAAGATGAGGCAGACAATATATTTTGATTAATGATGCTTATTCATTAACTAGAATTATTATTTCTTATGTTTATTATTTTAACTATAGATTACTTTGCCTACATTTGCTAATGGGCTACATATCTTTATCAATGTATTGTATTATTAACACATTGTCATCTCACATTATATACTATTTAATGACTATGGACATTATTATTATTTTCATATTTATTTAGTGCCTCCTTCCACTGGTGAGTGTACATTCAAGCATAGGGATAGAATATCTGATGGATTAATCATCAATGATACCTATGGCCAGATTGAGGTTACACAAACTTGCACCCTGACTGTTTCTCTGGATCATAGGACTCCTTCATACTGCTAGGATAACACCCATCATCCAAGGCATTTTATTTGTTTTGAGAAGTCTCAAGTGTCATCCAGCCATATAAGTTATATATAGCCAGCATGCTCAGATGACAGACAAATGAACCCATCACTTGAGATTTAACCATGCTAACTCAAACATCTTGAACAGTGGACCCAACACAATACTAATTAATACATGAAAATATTTATAATCTTACACTGCTGGTGACACAGTTAAAAAGAATATAAACCAAGCAACATTTAAATAAATACTTTTCATATGCACAAAAAGAAAATAAGTATACAATAATTATCAGTAATTCAATATCATAATTGTTCTTCATTTTATAGTTCATTTCTTTTAAGAATGTCTAGACAATTTACAACTGAAAATGTTACATTTATCTACATTTTTCATTACAGTGAAAAGACATCATCTTTTAGCAGTTGACACATTTCCTTTGGTTCTGATTCTTCATATAGCTGGACTTCCAGTTTCCAACAATGACTTCCTAGGTTTCTTTACATGCTTTTGATGGACAATGGTTCAGAGAGAGTATATGACAGCATCTATACTATGGTTGAGGCATTTGATCACATTCAAAAGAAGTTTATGGGACTGAGAACCTGAGGGCACAAAGCATAGATGAACATTCTTTAGCAATGCATGTTGCTACTTTTACGGCTTTTATATTCAGATTCTTTGCAGCAAGTAGAAACTGACTGAGGATCTTGTTGACTATGCTTTCAGTAATAAATCAATAATGAATCAATAATCAACTATTTAGCAATGGACAAGCTGCCACTTTTATATTTACCTCTCCCATTGCCTAATTTTTATACTTTTAATTTGGTTTTTAATTAAATTTACATTTATTTATCTAATCTTTTTTTTTAGAATCATCTGCTATCTTATCGGCCAGGAATTTTTTCAAATTTAAGTGCATTTCTACCAATGAAATAGCTTACAAGATTTCTTTTATTAATTAATTTTATTTAAAATTTTATTTTAAAATCTTTTACATTATTTATTTATTTTTTCCAGCATAACATTTACTTACTTTTTTTAATTATAAACAGAAGGTAGTGGGTTTTAAATTTTTACCTGCAGAATTCTCTTTCTCATCTTTATTCTTAATAAAAATCTATTCAGAAAAAAATTTTACAATATTTTTTTATTTATTTCATTCTTAAAATCTACTTTTACGCTGTTTTTCTCTCTTTTTTCTCATAATTAATTTTTTAAAATTATTAAACATATGTAATACAGTTATTGAAGCAGTACCTATATGTTTGCATATATGCTTCATTCTTGCCCATTTCCATTGTATGTAATAGTTTTCTTAAAACTCACACACAAGTAATATGTATGCATGTGTGTGTACAGTTATACATTATTTAAAAGTTACAAGCTAATTAAATTAATTAAATAAAAGTTAAGGTAATTCATACAATGGAAAAAGATTGGTAATGGAAATAAGCCATTACATGTGAAAAGGGATGGTTGCTTATTCCCTATCTATGGTTAAGATCGGTTATAATAGTTACAGTTAAACACCTTTAAAGTCTGGAAGCACTTGAAGATGTTAGAAATAAAATACAAACAAAAATCAGGAAACAGACTTGGCAGTGGACTAAGTAAACATTTACAAAAATGTATATATAACACACAAGAAATTGTATTTAAATAATGATCATTTACCGGCATATTGCAACTTGCAATACACTATCCGAGATATTCTTGAAGTCAAGGAAATAGCATGAATTAAATGAGCAAATACGTAAATAATAAATAAACCTATCTATCTGTATATGATATACCAATAATAAAACAAAACAAAAAATAGTTACTCTTTTTTAACTTTAAAAAAAAAAAATTCACTTGTAAAGTTTTCAACATAAAGACTCCTGCATGACGCAAAGATGAGGATGATGATTCCAGATAAGTATGTGTTAGTAAACGTGAAGACAAATTCCTATAGGATAAACATTCACAATTTAGATTTAATTAAGTGATCTCAAATGTTCTTAGCAATTAATACAACACTCAAGTAGTAAACTTTTCATAACAACAGAAATAATAGAGAGATAGTTTTAGTTATGTATTTGTTTGGTATTGACCATTGAATTAATTCTGGAAATTTTCAACTTAGCAGTAACTTTAACAGATTTCCAAAAAAACAAACAACATTAGCTTCCCAGAACTTCATAAGTTAGCATGAATATAATTATTTTGGTCCATTGCTAATTAATTGTTCACAGAAAATCTGCAATTCCTTAAGTAATAATATTTTTTTATAAGTCCACATACCAAGGAGAAGAAGAAATGTATAATCTTAATGTCCTTCTACTTGACTTAAATCAGGTACACATTAAATAAGTACTAGTAATTAGTTAATTATTTGTAAGCCATGCATTCACTTCTTTAATAAAATATTTTGTAAACATGAATGATAAGCATAGTTATTATCACTTAGTAGTTCAAATGTAGCACAATAAATTATACATGCATCCTTTCATTTTAACTTAACTTTTATATAACTAGAAGAGAATTTAAACTTAGAGTTTACGATAGGCTTTGTTAAGCAGTCCTGCACAAATTTCCTTAAAAGATTATAAAGTTCACAGATATTTGCTATAATTTTAAATGTTTTATTGTAAAATGTAAAATTCTGTTCTGTAATTAAATATGAAAAATAAAATTGGAAAAAGATACAGACATACATGCATACACATATACTGCTATATGAATACTAAATTGTCCTGACTTAAATATGACTGATATGGCTATGGGTTAAACATATTTCATTGATTATATTACTTATACATGGATGGATGTGCCAATGAATAAACAGATCAGAAAATCATCTAAATAAATACCAATCACTATTCTACAAATAAATAAAACAAATTTACATCAACTTAACTTGTATATCAGAGATTCCTGTAATAATCCACCCCCTTTCTACCATTAAATATTTCATTAAATATAATAATAATACTAAATGCTTATAAAACTCCCAACTAATATTTATAAGCAACTCTCACATAAGGTTTTAGACCATTAACACAAATTTTTTAAATTTTTAGCGCTATTTCATTTTTTTTAGTTAAATACAGTTATTCACCACTGACCCAGTATAATCTAATTAAAGTTTGTTTCTTGTGCCCATTCAAAAGGTCACTATATATATTCTAACTAACGAAAATTTGCTAGGGGATTGAGATGTTTAATAGACATCCACGTCGGCCAATTGTAAATAAAACAAATTTTCTAATTATAAATTAAATATTTTCTAAGGATAATGTATAATCTCCTTCATGCGACCATGTTACAAACCAATTGTAATTAAATAAAAGTCAGTTCTAACAAATAAAAAGTTATTCTTTACTTTGTTAATTTTATAAAAACTTATCAAATTGACATAAAACACATTTTTGCAATCTCTCGATCGGTCATCCACATTGTATTTCAAATAGAACTAAAACGATTGGGAGAGTTTACAAATATCACATATATTATTGGATAGTTTAAGCTAATTATAACTTTATTCTAACCAATGAGAATTTTTTTATTCAAATGGTCGCACTTCCACATTATGGATTGATTGTACTATATTTGAATCTATATGGCATTTAAACACTTGCAGCTAAATTGCATGCCAATTGTAACATTTTACGGATCGATCAATGGATGCTTCATCATTCCCAGCTGATACAGTTTCTAAGGCCTACTGGGATGAGTACAGAACATCTATAAGCTTAATTGCCAGGGTGCCAAATTGCAACTTTAATAAAATATAAAGGTTAAATCTCACTTCAATAATTTTCAGTAATATTTAATGAATGGGTTAATAAATAATCGATTCAGAGAATACTGAGAATGCATTAAAATCGATAATATTAATATCTTTGGAAATTCTTGGTTATTCTCAGCACACTCCCCCATTCACCATCATTAAAGCTACAATTAAAATTTTATTCTAATTACACAGTTCTATATCCATCTCCACCTTCCTGATCCACCACTCCGTCAACTTCACATCCATATGTCTATTACACTATTATTTATTTGACTATTAAAATTTACATTTTGCTAGCTCATTTCCCCTTATAATCCCTTCTCAGGGTTTTTTAGAACAATTAGGTGTGGAAATGGAATAAGCTGCGATAGATTATTGGTAATAAACACTCCTCTCATGATCGTCTCCAAGGTGATCTCAGTTGTCTTTAATGCAGTTAATGTCTATTTACATTAAAGCTCAGAATAATTAAAGCTTATTAAATTTTTTTTATCAACACATCATAAACATAGTCACAATTGTGACAAAATTATAAAAAAAGTGGTCTGGAGAGGGATTTGAATATAATGAATGGAGAAAGGGTTTTATGCCCACCCCTGCACTCACTAGCAAATAATAAACAAAAGATTATACTTATATAGAGTTCTTTGGCAAGTTTCTGGTTTCCATTTTTCCTTTTTCCATTCCTCCTTAATCAGTTTATAAGAGCACATGAGTCCATGTATCAAAAAGTTCTTTTGATGGGGTTTGATCCCTCTGCCATAAGACATACAATTTTTATTTTGCTGAACCGCATTCCTCATTTCCAATTCTATGCAGATTACAGTTAAACTTTTTAATTTTATGCAGATTACAGTTAAACAGCATTTGTTTAACTTTTTCAAGATATAAGTCCATTTCTGATTGTCTTTTTCCATCTTTGAATTCATTTTATATTTAAATTGACTTATATATACGATATTAAACTTTTGGGTTTTAAATTTTATTATTTGCTGATATAATCATAACCACTGGTTAACTTCTGGAGATTAAAAATGTGTGCCCACTTAAAATTTATTCAATACACATTGTCTTTTCTTAATACAATGTTAAATTTAGCAAAGTTATTCGTAAGAGACAAAAAAATAACAATAAACGACTTTTAATTTTATAGCACAGTTTCTCTAAGTCAATGAAAGAAAAACTTGCAAACAGAAAGTTTCAAAATAGAATAGCTCTCTGCTAAACAACAGAGATTTTTATAGAGAATGCCATCTGGTCATTTTCTTTTCTTAATTGACTTGTTCCCTTTTCTCTGGTTAATTTTTAAACTTTTGCTCTTTTAGAAAAAACCATGCCAAATTCACTTCTGCATTCTATCAGATAATTAACAATTAATTGTACCTTCAACAAATATAATTGCCAATTAATTTTAAATTCAACAGATCATCATCATTAATTGTACACTTAAATTGCTTGGTGAAATTTATATCATTTAAAGACTCTGATAATTGACTGAGTAATATAACACCCATGAAACCCACATTAAAAGTAAATAACAGAACAGCTATCTTCCTCCTTTTACTTTTTCCATTAAATAATGAAACAAAATATATTTTGCAGCCCAGTTTTAAACCCAGACTTTGAATTAAATTATGGCTGTGAATAATAAACAATTAAAATGATTTAATTTCTTTTTTTTAGATTTCCTTACAAAATGATAAGGAATGATTATTAGTTGTGCACTTTACAATCAAAAATCCATAATTAGATTAAATACACATACACGTGTTGCATGTATACATTTCTTTAAAACCGATTTTATACTTTAATCTTTATTTATTACAAGTATTATTATTATTTTTTTTTCATTTACTCTCATGAACTATTTATTTCTAACTTAGTATAAAATAATGACCCTTCATTTTCACTATCTAATGTTGTTTTAAGAGTCACATATCTTCTTCTTCTCAGTCAACTTATTAACTAATGTATAAATCTTGCTTTCCTAAATATGTTTTTAATATTAACTTGACCCATAAATTAAAATAAATAATCTTTTGGTTAGAAATATCTTAATAATAAATTTTCATATCACTTACTAAGTCAAAGTATGCAATCCTTATCAATATGGGTTCAAACTTAGTCTTGGCTAAAATTTTTCTTATTAAAAAAAAACTAAGGAAAATTTTGATTGAACCTTCTCTTTCATAGTTAACTCAAAAAATGGAGTCTCAGACAAATCCAAGGGCTACAATATATATATATATTATAACCATCAACATTACTCAAGCCTAATACCTTGTCAGAGAACTATTATAATCAGACCCACCTTACTATAACCTAATAGACTGAAGGGATGTATCGATGCCTACCACATTGGCACCAAGAACTGTAATAGAATTCTTTGTAACCAATGGCTTTAATCATTGGGCAGCCAAGAACTGTACCCATCAATCTTCTAACTGAATGCTCCAATCATTGTGGTGCCAAGAACTATAACCAAAAGCATATCATGCCATCTATATTATGCACCAAGAATTATAACCAAAATCTGGAGCAAATTACAACAAACAAAACTAATGATATAACATAAAATTGTCATGATTTAATCTGGTCACAGCCAGGGTATACTGTGAAGGCCTACCATAGTAGTATGTGAAAATACATTCGACATAATTTTATTATCCTTCAAACCTTAATTTGCGATTTTTCATTACATGAGATCTTATGGCCGACCAAGGACAAGATGGTATAATTTGTGGAACTTCTAAAGATTATGAATTTTAAAATTACATATATGATTTTTAATACAAATGCTAGTCTAGGTAAAAGCTTTGCAATAATAAATAAACATGGAATACTTGGGTTCTTTTCTATAATTTAATAAATATCAATGAGACTCTTGTTATACTGATGAATGACAATTAAAACATTAAGTAAATACATTTAATCATGTCATTATTTCGTAAATCTGTTTATAAGTTTATAAAATCAATCAATTTTGTATCACGTACTCGAATCAACTACGCAAAGCTAAAATGATGGAAAAGGTAAATGGGATTTTATTGTACCTTACACATCGTAAACTACCAAGGACAAAAAGCATTCAAATGTTTTTCTCAAAATATTACCAAACTCTTATATAATACTGATAACAGTATGTACTTCAATGTATACTCTATTCAAGATATAGGATTTCTGATTTTATGAATGACAAATAGCAATGGCACAGTCAGTTTAAATATAAATCAATATTTATTTACAATTTTATGACTAACAAGTAATTGATGTTCAATGTAATAACTAAATACATACATAAATAAATTATCATTCCATTGGCTTCCTTGATGTCTTGAGGAAATTATACTAAAATTCAACATCAAATCATGAACTATCCAATGTGTCAGTTCCAGAACCAATAAACCTGTACCGTAGACCTATAATAATGTAATAAATAATATTATATTTGTAGGATTTAGCTATAATGCTAATGCTAAATCAAAATGAAAATTTAAACTTCAATTCAGATAAAATATTAATTAATAAACAGTTAATTATTATGAGGTAACTTAGATAGGATGTCCTACTACACTTTATGACTCAACTTATAAGTTATACTTATAAATGGAAGAAAATGATTTTAGCACAATAATACAAATACTTTGCCCAAACTTACATTTATGAAGTAAAATGATATTCCTGTGGATGCATTCATCTACATATAGGAATCATACAACACTGAGTGCCCTGTGGGTTTATATACCACCATAAAGCAACAAATATAATTACACAATTCCACGGATTCACCACCAACACAGGAAAAAGTGTAAAAAATAAAGAAAGTGGCAAATAATTAATCTGTGGATTAACCACCAGCACAGATTAATGCCATTTAACATGGTAAAGCAATATTAATATTTACTTCATATTTAAAGTGCAAAAATCATTCTCCTCAGTTATTTTGACAATTCAGAAAAACACTAGCATTTCAGTAGATGTGGGTTCATACATAATGAAAAGTGTTTTAATAATAAGGACAACTAATATACCAAATTATCTTGTTTAAAAGATAAACATAATAACAATGTAATATAGGTGACATGAATATAAGAATAGAACTCTGGAAAGACTCATAAGACACTTCATGAGAGATTGACACATATAAATTCATTAGTAATTCTCAAGCTTTTTCGCAAGCGCTATTTTTATTCAATCCCATTAATTTAATTTAAACCTAGTAAAATATATCTCATGAACTTCACATATAAGTTCATATAACGATAAAATTAAAATTCATTCATTCTTACTCACAAATTAAATTATACAGCATTTTATAATAATAAATATGATCCGTGAAATCAATGTAAAGTGTCTTGAACAATAAATACACAAAGTAATAATTTTAAATTATAGCCGAATTCCATAGATGTAATTATATCCATTTGTTTTAGTTATTAGGAGCACTTTAAATTAATGATTTTACATGGCTCGATGAATATAAAACAATTCCAAAAATATGACATGCAGAGTTTAAATGAAAATGTTCTTCATAAGTTATTAAATTCTACATTTCTATATAAAACTGTTCCAAGTTTATAACATCCAGGCTAATATTTATTTATCCACATTTAAGTTTAGGAATAATAACCAGAGCAAATAATTTAATAATTCCAAATTGACAATAAAAATCAGAAAGTAGTTTTAGTTAATTATTTGAAGACTGTTTCCATTATTCAATTAGTTAATGAATTAAATAGCAAATACATTACTAGCAGTATATATTTAAATAAATTAATCAATGCTATATTATTTTAAATTATAAACAGAAATATTAAACCATGTTAATCACTTTAACAGTTAACTTTGATTTTAAACCTCTTCTTTTTTAAAAAGAGAGTTTTCATATCTAAAAAACTTCTGTAATTCAAACATTTATTTAGTGTTGCCAAATTGTAGAATAATAAAATATTCCAAACATACCCAACTTCTGCAATTAATTCTGCTTTTAACTGTGCGAGTTACGACATATTTTTAAATGTAAATATTGAAAAAATTATTAGCGATTTTGATCCACTTGGCTAGGCAACTTGAACAGATTTTTAAATTTAGCACTTCATTCTATTATTAAATACCACCATTTTATGTTTACATTTGTAGAAAACTTTTTAGTAAATCTGTTTACTTATTAATTATTTTTAAAAATTAAGTTTATCATATTTTGCATACATTTTATTCTTACACCATTTTTTTTCTTCTTTTTCTCATCAGACAATAATGCTATCATAATCGTGCTCTTTTTTATTTTACACTGAAACACATACGTGGTTACTATATTTTTATCTAATAATTAAAAATTAGTTAAACAAATGGTTTTTTAATTCAATGAAAATAATTTCTCAGACTATTTTAAATAAATAAAAATTATTATTATTTTCAATCACATTTTACTAAATTTAATGTGTACTGTCAATTTATTAAAAGTTAAACATATTTCGATACAAATCAGTGGATGGAAAGAAGCAATTTAAATACATTAAAATAACACAGACAATAAGTAAGGCAAAATATTACTTATTCTCTCTAATAAATTATTTTGAATGCAATAAAATAATCTGTTCAAAATGCAAACCAAGCCAATCAAATCACCAAGAAGAAGACAGAGAAATTTTTATACCAGTTATATCAATGTTTATATTTTATATTAAAATATAAGGTTACAATATATATATATATATATATATATATATATATTTATATATATATATATATATATATATATATATATATATATATATATATAAAGTAAAAGAAAAGTAGAAATGAATGCAGACAAACTTTTGTAGATATTTTTTTTACATTCACTGGGAATAATAATAACTGTAAAGGGTTATATATAATTCTGGATTTTAAACAGAATTTTATTATAAATTAAAATGTTTAAAAAGGTTTAAACAAATTATTATTATTCTGATTTGAAATTTAAAAACAATTATGGTATTTTTGAAATCTTTTAATTAATTGGTAAATTATTAATTTTTAAAAATCTTTGTATATCACACCTTAATAAAACTTTATACTTGCTTTTGAAAAGATTAGTGATTTTTTGAAAAGAAGATAGAAACACCTTTTAATTTAGTGTTTTTGTTCCTTCCCCAATTGAAGACCTCACTTTTATAAAAAGGGCTAATAAAAATATGTTATTTTTGAGAAGCTGTTGGCTAATAGCTAGTTGCAAAGTTGGCTAAAATATTTTGTGAAATAGTCTGTTGCAATAATTGGAAGCTATAGCAGAATACTTAGCTGCAGAGCTGGTTTTCAGAATTACACAGGGTTACCATGAGGATGTAAGAATTCAAAGAAGCAGCTGCTCTATATTTCATTGGTGGAGTTTGAATTCATATAGAGAAAAATGACCCACTTTATGTTGAAATTCATAAGTATAAATGTGTTCTGGAAAATAGCTTGCTGACCTGAAATATATCAAATTCTAAACCAAGTGGAACAAATTGACTGTCAATGATTTACCTGATTATGCCTATTCCTGATTGTGCCTATTCCAGAGTGACCAAACTTTCCAAGTTAAACTCAGTTTTCTGTCATAAAATATACCAATTTTCCCAATTTCATCAGCTTGCTGAAGTAGTTATACATAGGCTGATGTATTTATATGCAGAGAAGCAGGGATACATGTATAACAGCTGAGGGTGAGTAATGTTATATCTAATAATGAAATTTTAAATTTTTTTCTAAAAAAATAACATTCTAAAAGTTAGATGCATAATATAGAACAGTATTATGTTAAATTTTTTAAACTCTATATTTTTCTAAAAAAGGGCAATGCAAAACATATATTTCTACTTGGATTTAAAAACCTAAGAACCAGAATTAACATTTAAAAGATATTTTAAAATCTTTTAGAGAAGTAACCTGTGATTATGAGACATATATAAAACAATATGATTTTAAAATAATCATTCATTGAAGGAATATTATTGAAGACATTTATTTAAAAAGAAAAACTTTTATGGATCATGAAAGAATTAAATAACATGATTTCCATTTTTTTATACTTTCAATATTTGATTAATTATGAAAAGTACATTTTGAATGATGATTACAATTTATATGATTTCCAAATGGAATTAATTGTAAAAATAATTTTTAATAACTTTATTTTGACAAAAATGAAATATATGATATATAGATATCAGTATGTGCCTGCAATGCAATATGCACACACATGTATGTTAAATATGTTGACAATTCAAAAATGTTCTCTTTATATTAAGCCACATGATTGCATTCTTCCTGATCTTAAATAAAACCTATTGGTACATATATGTAAATCACTGTAATAACCTGTATTTTGTAAATCATGCATATGTAAATCACAATGTGATGATTTTTTCATTATGTTAGTCAAAATCAGAAGGTTGATATATGCATAGCCTTATTCTACAGACCTTAATATCATTTTTATTGTTAATAAACACTTATCTAACTGTTTAAATTGTATTGCATCATTATCTCTTGTTCACCATAACAATTATAGAGCTTATCTCTGAGCTAAATTCAAGTATAATGGCTGTATATATAAATGGGGGTGTATATTTAGTGCTTAACAGGAATCTGGGTATGAACTCTAAGATAATATTCTTACAAGTCCATGCACTATATTTTATTTTAATCAAATTAAAAATTAAGTTTATACTTGGTGAGTACATTAATAATACTAAGTCACCAGAGCATTGTTGGTGATCAGCATGTTTTAATATCCCAAAATTGTTTTTATAATTATGATTTTTGCTGGATGAGCACTTAGTTGGTGCATCCACATTAATGGTTTCAATAATGTGCCATAAGCTGGCAAGGACTAAATCATTAGCCTGGTCTACTGAAAATGCATTTCCAATCCAGTCATCATATTGACTGTTAATTTATATTTTTTAATTGTTCAAAATCCAGTCTCCAAATTAATGTTGATTTTTTATAGATAATTCATGATGATGGATAATTATCATTTTGCGGAAGTGCTGGCATAATTATAGTTAGCTATGCTGACTTCTCAGAGTGATATACTATTCTCATCTTTTTTGGGTTTAAATTTAATTTTTTAACTTGAGGATAAAAATACAAACCTTAGATCCCTCATGGTTTAAAACACAATTTTCTGTAGAGTTACAAATGGCTAACCAGCTGAGATCTTATGATGATTATGTACTGTAGCAATAATTATAGATGGCAGTCCAATGTAAGACTGATGATGATCACATACTGGTGATCATCATTTCAAATTTATCAAGTTGATCTCAAACCACAACTGAGAAAGAAAAAATGTGCATTTTATACAGAATTAATTAAAAAAATTACTGTAAAATAGGTGACAAGAGTATTGATTATAATTATAAAATAATGGTTTTTATGTATGTTTAAAGAAGTTCATGTTTTGTGTTAAATAAAAAATCTATGAATTTGGAGATTAGATTTGGTGTTTGAATGTTAAAGCATGTTTAGCTGTATTTCAATTTTTATGATAGATGGAGATTTTTGTCATTGGCTTAAAAATGTGGTTTTTTATGCAAATGTCATGAGGTTTTTTTGCAAATGTCATGAGGTTTTCTATTTCAGATATGTGCTCCACACCACTTTTTGTATTTCATATTGTTAATCACAGAGCAGTTAATGTAGTCCTGGCATAATTTTAGTCTCTAAGTCTCCAAAGAAAAGGAGCAAGGCATGACTTATATTTCCCAGCCCATAAGGCTCAAAGAAGCAGGACATAGTTTTATATTTTACAGCCTTTGCATGAAAGTAGGGCTTTGCAAAGATTTTTGCATTATTCTGATCATGTGTTGTAGTAGCTTATAGTGTCTCAATTGAGGTAGTCCTTTTGGTGTTTGTGGTGCATTGTGTACTTATTGTCCAGTGGTTGAATTCATTATCTATCTCAAAATTATGAGCTTACTCTTCATTCTGTTAATTGTCAGATTCCTAAAAACATTTATGACTATGTAGTTTGAGATATGAACTTTGTTTTGATTATACATGTAGATTATGTAAATATTGTTAGAAAGATGTTTCATTTTTATTTTTTCAGAGTATGGCAATGTAACTGGTTGGGTTACATGGCATACACATCATTGTGCATATATATATATATATTGTAACGTTTATTTATATACGTTGCAAAAATATTGGCATTTGGTAAAAGCTAAAAAATAAAAGTAAATTTAGATTTTTTTTTGACTAATTTTTTTTTTTTAAAAAAATAACGTACAATGAAAGTTAAATTATTCTTCCGTATTTTTTTTAATGTAATTAGAAATAAAAGTAGAATTGGAGAGAACAAAAGAATTCCAAAAGCAAGTAAAAAGATAAGCTAAAAGAAAAATATTTTAGCTAATTAAACATGGCCAAAAAACTTGATAAAAAAATGAGAACTTAGTAATTGAAAAATGATAAAGACTGTATAAGATTATAAACACAAAATGCCATGAATAGCATGTGCAGAAGTCGGAAAACTGGGCCTCTAGTATAAAAGGCAGAGGTCAGTTTGAAGAATGTCTTGTTCGTTTGTTTCTCTAGTTGGTCTTGGATAACAATAATATATCCAAGATCGCTCTACACTGAAGTAATTTGGCATGTCAAAGTGAACCGGAGCTTCTGCGGACATCATGCCTGAAGATGTACACCAGAAAAGCTTTCGTGACCGACTAGGAGAATGGACCGCAAGATCAACTAATAATCAAAGGCCGTGAGCTCATTTTAACCCCGAAAAACTATGCATAGTTATCTACAACCAGCGTGAATTCACTAAAACTTACCGGTAAGACTACTTATTCCTGATTGTGACAAAATTAAGCATTTGCAAACAAGTCTTAAAATAATCCCGATATAGACATTAATTTTCTTATGAAAGAGACTTTCGTTTAAATAATTTTATACAAGATCGTGGAAATGAATTATAATAAGTGAACATTATTAAATTACTTTATCCAACGGTTTTTTATAAATTGATTCATGTTCTCTCCAGTTTAGTTAATTCGTAATTTAACTTACAAATATTTTTAGTTTGTTGGAATAAAAGAGATTTTACTTTTATCAACCTTTTTCATTGTGCGTTATTAATAATAGTTATTAATTATTATTAAATTTATTAATATTATTTTAGTGATGTTTAAATATATAATTTACCTTTGCCAATGTGTTTAATAAATTCCAGGAATAATAATATTTAAAAAAAAAATTCTCGTTACGGTATGATGCAATACCGATTAGTTTAAAAGTATTTTCTTTTTTTTATTTGCAAGACATGCTGGTGACAGATTTCAGTGGTCTCTTTAGAATAAAAGGACCTGGCGCCCATATTGAATAAATTAAAAGCTGATTTCATCAATAGCATAATTCCCAACTATTAATAGGCCAAGTTGATCAGGAAATATAGCTATGTTTTTAGAATAGAAATACAACTTTCTTTTTTTTGTCATAGCTTGATCAACTCACGCGTAGTTTATATTAGCATGTAGAGGTCTAGCAAAACGGAAAATGTTATAATATATATATATATTTTAAAGCAAAATAAGAAATAAACAGAGACATAAATTTTTGTAGATATTCTACATTCACTGAGAATAATAATAACTGTAATTAATTAAATAACTTTAGATATGTTATAGAATTTTATTATAAATTAAAATATTTAAAAAGGTCTAAATACATCATCATCATCATCATTATTATTATTATTATTATTATTATTATTATTATTATTATTATTTTGAAATTAAAAAACAAGTAAGATATTTTTAAAATTTTAATTAATTGGTAAATTATTTATTTTTAAAAATCTTTGTATATCACATCTTGATAAAACTTCAAACTTGCTTTTGAAAAGATTAGTGATTTCTTTGAAAAGATAAGACAAAAGCTATTTTTAATTTAGTGTTTTTTGTCACCTCTTCAATCCAAGCCCACCAACTCTTACAAAAATGGCTGATAAAAATTATTAGTTCAGTCTTGTTCTAATATTTTTGAGAAGCAGTTGGCTAATAGCTACTACAAAGCTGGTTAAAGTATTTTGTGAAGTAGTAGCTGCAGTATATGGCAGCTGTAGCCAAATCGCTAGCTGCAGAACTGGTTTCCAGAGTTATACAGGGCTACCATGAAGATTCAAAATTTCAAAAAAGCAGATGTTCTACAGTTCAAAACTGGAGTTCAAATTCACATAGAGGACAATGACTCACTTCTTTGTGTTGAAATTCATAGCTACAAATGTATTCTGAAAAATAGCTTGAAGTTCTGAAAATATATCAAATTCTAGATCAAGTGGAATGAACTGAATGCTGATGAATTATCTGAATATGCCTGTTCCTGATTGTGCCTATCCTGGAGTGACCAAGCTTACCAGAAAAATGCACTTTGCTGGCCTGAAGTCTACCAGATTGCCCAATTCCATTAGCTTGATGAAGTAGTTATACGTATGCTGATGTAATTATATGCATAGAAGCACAGATAAACATATATATATATAGCTGAGCATGAGTAAAGTTATATCTACTGATTATAAAATTTTAAATAATTTATTTCTTAAAAAATCACATTCTAAATAGTGAGATATATAATATAGAACAGTATTATCTGAAATTGTTTAAACTCCATATTTTTTAAAACTGAATAATGCAAATAAATAACTCTTCTTGGATTAAAAAAATCTACGAGTCAGAATTAACATTTAAAAATATATTAAAATCTTTTAGAGAAGTAACCTGTGATTATGAGACATATAGAAAAATATGATTTTAAAATAATCATTCATTGAAAACATTTATTTAAAAAGGAAAACTTTTATTATGGACCTTCAAAAAATTAAATAACATGATTAACATTTTTTATACTTTCTATATTGAATTAATTACAGAAAGTATATTTTGAATAATAAATGCCATTTATATGATTTCCAAATGGAATTAATTGAGAAAATAATTTTTAATTATTTTATTTTGACAAAAATAAAATATGTGATATAGATGTCAGTATGTGCCTGCAATTCAATATGCACAAACATGTATGTTAAATATGTTATGTTAAATATGTTATTTAATCTTGTATTTTTATTTTATGATAACTCAAAAATGTTCATTTTATATTAAGTCACGTCTGGGTTCTGTCTGACTTTAAATAAAACTATTGGAATATATATGTAAATCATTGTAATAACTTGAATTTTGTAAATCACATACATGTAAATCACAATGTGATAATTTTTTATTATAGGTTAATCAAAATCAGAAGGCTTAATTGATATGTGCATAACCTTATTCTACAAACCTTAATATTATTTTTTTCTTGTTAATAAACTCTTATTTATTTGTTAAAATTGTATTGCATCATTATCTCTTGGTCACCATAACAAGGGCTTATGTTCTCTGAGTTAGATTCGAGTATAATGGCTGAATATATAAACGGGGATGTATATTTAGTCTGTCAGGGGAATACAGTATGATGGATATATCCTGGGATTGTCTAAGATTATATTCTTTAAAGCTCATGCATTATATTATATTTTAATTTTATTTTATGAGAAATCTATGTTTATAGTTGGTCAGTACATTAAGTATTGTTGATGATCAGCATGTTTTAATATTCCAGCATTATTATTTTATAGTCATATATTGTAAGAGATTAGCTCTTAAGTTTGTACATTCAAATTAATGGTTAAATAATTGCCCCAAGCTGGCAATGGCTTTATAGTTAGTCTGGTCTATAGTAGACCCATTTCATTTCCAGCCACAAGATGAACTGTTAATTTATTGTATTGATTTATTTTATTATTTATCACTCATAATGATGAGTATACTGGGCTGATCTAGCTGATTGATTTCCAAGAGTGATCTTTTTCAAGATCTCGCATGCTCTCTCTTGAATATATCTCATTTCTTATATATATATATATATATATATATATAAGAAATGAGATATATTCAAGTTTTGCATATATATATATGGTTTTGCATATATATATATATATATATATATGCAAAACCATAAAACAATACAATACTAGATTAAATCCAAAATTTTATCAAAATCCTTACACAACCATGGTTTCATCTACTACAAATAGACCTTCTCAAGTGAAAATCAAACTAAAGAAAACATATATATACACAAACAAACAAACCTTCCCATAATTCATTTCAAACCCCACTGACCCTTAATATCAAAAGAAGTCTTTATAAGATTGATAGCCTCAGAATCAAGGAGTTTTATCATCAAAGTCTCCTTTCTTTTTTTTAACTTATTCTTTATATATATATATATACAGTAATCAAATATATTTAAAACATTTTTTTATCCACCTAGTAGCACTTTCAACTATCCTTGTAGTCTTTATCAACTAACACTTTGAAAATCTAACCTTTCCACAATTCCGTGATCTTAATGTTTGCTGCCTGCCTGTTAATTAATTCATGTCTGTATTTGTATATTAGCATAGCTTCTTTTATTTTTATTTTGTTATTTTTTTTTAATTTGCAATATTTTAACATTGTTGTAATTGACATTAAAACCATAAATACATGGATTATTATGATCATAAAAATGGATGCTGAAACATTATTATCTACTTTGCAATTTTGATTTGATATCTGAATTCTTTTTAACAACAGCAAGTGTTCTTTAGTTCTTTTTTTCAATGTAAATCTTGATTCACCTATATATCCACTACCACACCTACTTATCCATTTATAAATGATACAATTTTTATTTATAAATGAGTTTTATCTTTAGAATTATTTATTAATTTTTTTAATGTAGCAGGGGCGTAAAATGCAATATCACATATACCTTTATAAATCTTCCCTATAAAATTTACTTAATCATTAAAAATGTATGGTATTGACATCCATATTTTTTATTAGCAAGGAGATCAATATTATTATTAAAACTTTTATTCTTATATCTCGTATTAAAAGCCTTACTAACATATATATTGAAGCAATCGATGTCTAATCATCATCGATGCTTCATGTTTCGCCATCTATACTAACCTCCTAGGGGTCCGCAATTCAGACCTTGCTATAAATATATGCTATTCACCCACACACTGTATGCCTAATGATTGGAGAAATTAATGAAATTAAAACTATTTAGTAAAGTAAAACAGTAATGTGCGTGATGCGTATATATATGAATGAAGCAATAATGTTATTAATGTTTATTGCTGATAACTAAACATTTTCTTTATATAATTGTAAATTTTTTTTGTTATATCTATATGTATTTTGATTTAAACTATTTAATGTGACAACAAAAAAGAATGGGGGAGGCTCAAAATGCTAAAATAATCTTTGTTTAAATTCAGCTTGTTGCCTTTAATTGAAATTGTCAATCGCAATTAAGATCGAAAACAAATCGTTTATCAGTTGTTGTCGAATGATTTAAAATAGCTAAAAATGGTATTTCAAGCCTTATCTGTACAAAAACATGTTAATTAAATGGTGTTTGTAAAGGGATTATAGAGATAGGGTTGGTATATGAAATTGCATTCTGGGTGGTATTAAAATGTTATAAAAGGAACCACAGAACAAAGGAAGTTAGTTTTTAGTTACTTTCAGTTTTAGTTGAGTTCAGAGGAGTTTAATTACTTTTAAGAAGCCAACACAAGTTCTGCGTGATGAAGAGTGAGTAGGGGACTCTTTTCACCTTTTTCCTTTCCTCTCGAAGGACTGTCTACCAGCCATCAAAATTCCAGCTGACCAGCCATATGAGATGATGTAGAATTGCCAACCAACCTGCCTGCCTGCCGCTATGCTGATATCTTAGGTAAAATCATGTAATTTAGAGCTGCTTTTAATACAAACATTCACGGATGATTTATAATTTGTAGCTAAATTAATTCATAGATCCATTTATGATGTGCTATGTGTGTGTGTATTCACATATACATGCAATAATAATAACTCTATTAACTCCATGTATGTGTGTGTATTAACAGATACACACAATAATAATGTAACTATTACAAATAAATACAAGTATGTGTGATTATTAACAGAGATACGCAATAATAATGTAACTATTACAAATATTCAAGTATGTGTGTGTATGCTAAAGGCATCACAGAAACGATTAAGGTTGGTCAGAGATAACCAGACTGACCACTTTGTACCTCGTGTCATGGGATGACCAATGGAAATAGAGAGTGTTACAAACCGGGATGGCGGGAAAAAACAAGGTCAGACTTGCTAGGTGAAGTTGAGGGATGGATGCATTTTCCTGAGTGCACAGACACTACCTCACTTTCAGTTCATCTCGTGGAGAGGTCTACCTCCGAACATACCAAGATAGACCTAGGGACCATTACAGGTCGTATAGACTTTAATATTATTTATTGTAAGCCTGCGGGCCTTTAAGACTAGAGTTGTATAATAATGTGTTATTCAGTTTATCTTTGTAATAATTGTATTATATATTGATCCTTGTATATGTATTTATGTATATAAACCTATTAACTCCACTACCATGTTCATGTGTTAATTATAGAATATACTTGTCGCTGTTGAGTGCGATAAATCTCACTCAAACCTTGACCATATAAATATCCGACTAGTACTGGATATTGCACTGGCACAGTCATAACAGTTCAATTTGAACCCTAGCAGTCTGCTGACAATCAAATAAGTCAGGCAGAATTATTGAAGTAGCGGTATTAAATGAGTTAGCTATATAAATTGCTTAAAATGCAATCAACAATATCCGAGTTTGACATCAGAGAGGCAAATGAGTGGCCCCTGTATGTTCAACAGATTGAAAATTTCTGTTTTATTAACAGAGTAGAGGAAGATGCATATAAAACAGTGACATTATTATGTTTTGCAGGAAAAGGGGTCATACAAATAGCTAACAGATTAGCAGAACCCAACACTCCTGAAAAATTAACCTACAATGAGTTAAAAGATCATTTGTCAAATTATTTTAATCCTCGCTCGTCTAGGCACATTGCCAGACTTCATTTTCGAAATCACCATCAAGTAGAAATGAAAATACGCAAGATTATGACTCAGCCCTATGCGAACTCGCAAAAAACTGGTGTTATGATTCATATTTAGAAGAAGTGCTACTGGAACAATTTCTATGTGGAATGAATAGCGACAGTTTGAGGCAGCAGGCTGATAAAGACATAAATTATCGTGAAGCTATCAAACGCAATATCGCTCATGAAATAGTGGTGGAGCAAGCAAAAGAATTTGATCTGAAAAAAGGCATTGATAGCGATCAAACAGGAATATTTGGTGTTGAAAAACTCAACAAAGGGTCTTCCGATAACAAAACTATTAAACAGACAAATAAAAGTCAGACAAAGTGCTATTGTTGCGTAAAACTAGGTCATATATCTAAAGATTGCTATTTCAAACACGATCAATGTAGTCTGTGTAAAAAAATAGGTCACATGGTGAGAATGTGTGAAAATAGAACAGTTGACCAAGTTAAAGGAAATAATATACAAAGTATAAATAATACCAAATGTAATATTGTTATAAATAACACGGTTATAAATCAAGCACAGAAATTTATGACTACTGTGAAAGTTTACGGAAAACCCCTGTCGATGGAAATAGACAGCGGTAGTGGCATTTCTTTAATATCCATAGCCGACTGGAATTCAATCAGGGCGGAAATAAGAGAGCCCCCTAGGCTTAGCAATACTAAGCTTAGAGCATTGGACGTAAATGGTAAGGAAATAAAAATTAAGGGTGTAGTCCAAGCCCAAATTACGAGTAGTAAAGGCAACATTTCAATCTTTCTGCTATATATTGTACACACCCCCATAAACCCCCTCATTGGTTGGGACTGGTTTACAGAGCTCAGAATTGAAATTTCATTGGTCAAAAAAATTGACAGTGAAAAAGACATAAGAGATCATTTCCCTAAACATTTTAATGGCAAACCAGGACCGATTAAAACTAAACCTGTGTCACTGGAAATGTCACCAGAGGCTGTGCCAATAATTTGCAGACCTTGGAAGGTCCCCTTTGCACAGAAAGAAAAAGTAGCAAAAGAGATAAATGAGTTAGTGAAGAGTGGGCGACTCCGCTGGTCGTTATCACCAAACCTAACGAACAGATACGCTTGTGCAGCGATTATCGCATAACTGTCAACAAATCTCTAAATAAACATGCCTACCTCGTTCCAAACTCCAGAGAAATATTAGCATCATTGCAAAAATAAAAATATTTTGCTAAATTAGATTTAGATGCGGCCTTCCATCAAATTCCAGTAACAAATAAAGCTGCCAAAATTCTAACACTGACTACTCATGTGGGTATATTCAAATGCAAACGCCTCCCATTTGGCATAGCGTCCGCTCCCAGTATATTCCAAGCAAAAATTGAAACTCTGCTTATTGAATGCGAGGGTGTTATCCCTTATTTTGACGACATATTAATTACTGCAAGATCAGAAAATGAATTGCATTGTCATCTAACTACTGTCTGTCAAAGGCTAGAAGAGTTTGGAGCGAAATTAAACACTGAAAAATGTATATGGAAGGCCACTGAATTAAAGTTTTTAGGCCACATAGTTTCCAGCTCTGGGACAAGGCCATCCCCCGAAAAGGTCAAAGCAGTGTCAGAAGCTAGAAAGCCTAGTAACGTAAAACAATTGCAGGTTTTTTTGTGTTTGGTAAACTATTTTGAGAACTTCCTAGAGGGCAAAGCTCACATAGCCAAACCATTATATGAGCTGCTGAAAAAGAATCAGAAATGGAAATGGGAAGCAACACAAGAAAGGGCTTTTCAAAATACCAAAGCTTTATTTGTATCAAACAAATTACTGGTACACTATGATAGTGATCTTGAAATAACACTAATGACTGATACATCAGAATATGGAGTGGGGGCAGTAATATGTCACCCAGCTCAATCTGGGGAACGTCCCATAGCATACGCATCGCACATTTTGTCCAAAGCTGAAAAAAATTATAGTCAGCTGGATAAGGAAGCGCTAGCTATAGTATTTGGAATTTGTAAATTCCACCAGTATCTATACGGTCATTATTTCAAAATCATGACAGACCACAAAGCACTTCTGGGAATTTTAGGCATCAAACAAATTCCAGAACACCTCAGCCCATGCATGTTGAGATGGATTAACATATTCACTGGGTATGATTACAGTCTGGAATATAGAAAGGGAAAGAATATTGGTCACACCGATGCGTTATCCTGAATGCCTGACAACTCAGAGAATACAACAAATGAAATAGAAATCAATTATATTGACGCGCTTCAAAGCCAGACTCTTAATAGCCGAAAAGTAGCAGCATGGACTAATGAAGACGCTGGCTACAAATGGCTGATGGAAAAAATTAGAAGAGGCTGGCCTACACAGCGTCCTCTATTTTTGCACATAGAGCTATGGAAAGCTCACGAAAAATTATCAATATGTAAAGGTTGCATTCTTAAAGGCGATCAGGTCCTAATACCAAAAATAGGTAGATCGCACATACTAAATTTATTACATGAACGTCATCCAGGCATTGTCAGGGCAAAAGCGTTAGCCTGTAGTTATGTATGGTGGCCAAGAATCAGCACTGAGATAGAAACATTCATAAAAAAATGTTCTAGCTGTCAGTCATGTGCAAAAGCACCCCCAGCGAAATATGAAGCTTGGAAAGAAGCAGAGAAACCTTGGCAGAGAATTCACATTGACCACTGCAGTCTAATCCATGGACAATTATTTCTGGTAGTGGTTGATGCCTACTCAGGATGGTCAGAATATAAACCAGTGAAAAACACAAGTTCGGATGAGATGCTGGACAAGCTCATGGAACTTTTTTCATACCACGGGCTACCGGAAACCCTCGTATCCAATAATGGAAACGGTTTCATATCTGAAAAATTTGCCGAATTTATGCAGGAATGGGGGATTAAACACATCCTTACCCCCCCAATCAAATGGACTGGCTGAGAAAGCGGTACAAAGCTTAAAGTCATCAATGAATAAATTGGGAAAAGGAAGACTCCAAGAGGCAGTTTTTATGGTGTTGCTATATCAGCATTCCACACCCACAGCTAAAACGGGCAGATCACCTGCAGAAAAATACTTAGGCTGGAAATTATGTACAAAGCTCTCAGCAATAATGCCATCAAAAGAGCATCAAATGCCAATTACGACAAACAACAAATTTTCACCTGATGAACAAGTCTGGGTGAAAAATAATTTAAATAAATCATGGACTCAGGCATATGCGGTATGCCATTTAAGTAAACAAGTGGTTGCTGTCCGTATGGCAGATGGCAAACAATTGCGTAAGCACATTAACCAATTGCACAAGAGTGCAACAACAGAATTCTGTACTCCACAATTGTTTAAAAGTAATGACAAAGAAAATGATACTCACTATGAAACGAAAAGTGAAACAGAAATCATTACTGCTGACGAAGAAAGTCAAAATAGTGAAGAAAATGAAATAGTCACAGATGGTGAAATTAAATCATCCCCATGCACAAAGAGGAGAACAAAAATTCCCCTCTGCCTGCATGATTATGTATTAAGTTCAGAGAAGAAGAAATGAAAAAAAAATCTTTTTTTTAAAAAAAGTACGTCGCTGAACTTGGGGGAGGTGTGCTATGTGTGTGCATTCGCATATACATGCAATAATAATAACTCTATTAACTCCATGTATGTGTGTGTATTAACAGATACACGCAATAATAATGTAACTATTACAAATGAATACAAGTATGTGTGTGTATGCTTATTAACAGAGATATGCAATAATAATGTAACTATTACAAATATTCAAGTATGTGCGTATATGCTAAAGGCATCACAGAAACGATTAAGGTTGCTCAGAGATAACCAGACTGACCACTTTGTACCTCGTGTCATGGGATGACCAATGGAAATAGAGAGTGTTACAAACCGGGATGGCGGGAAAAAACAAGGTCAGACTTGCTAGATAAAGTTGAGGGATGAATGCGTTTTCCTGAGTGCACAGACACTACCTCACTTTCAGCTCGTCTCGCAGAGAGGTCTACCTCTGAACATACCAAGGTAGACCTAGGGACCATTACAGGTCGTATAGACTTTTAATATTATTTATTGTAAGCCTGCAGGCCTTTAAGACTAGAGTTGTATAATAATGTGTTAGTCAGTTTATCTTTGTAATAATTGTATTATATATTGATCCGTGTATATCTATCTATGTATATAAACCTATTAACTCCACTACCATGTTCGTGTGTTAATTATAGAATATACTTGTCGCTGTTGAGTGCAATAAATCTCACTCAAACCTCGACCATATAAATATCCGACTAGTACTGGATATTGCATGATGTTTTGCTAGTTTTGCTCGTAAACTCTCTCTCTCTATAATCCTTTATTAATACTTATGTAATTCTAAATATACGCTTGCTTTCACGCTTAATTTATGTTTATATAACTTTATGCGGCTCAATTAAATGTATACAACTTATTTTGTTTAATATATATATTATTTTCTCTAATATGTCGGTATCAATCAATCTCGTGACTTTTATTAAATTCATTAGTAAAATTATATTCATTTGTTTATTTAGAATAGAAATCATTCACTAGGTTGGTTGTATACCTAAAACTATTTTATTGTGGTTGCTTATTTTATTTTGTTGTTTAGTTGCGTTTATAAAAGATTGCGACATCTAATATAAAATTCTACCTTTTCTTCCCATTGCCTGAAGGGCTAATTCTTTAATTAATACATATATGGGAATCGAATTCAAATATAAATTTTATTAACTTAGTAATATAAATAAAAGTTATTATTCATTATGATTTGTTAAATGACTCAGGATTGAAAACAGATTATTGCGCAAGAGGTTAGACAATTTCCAAGTTCTAAAATAATATTATATGAAAATTGTGATATAAAATTATATTCATGTTCAATAACTTTGATGGCATACCATCCACTTTAATCTGATATTTTATCTTCTCCATTTCTCAACTGTTTAGTCATTGGGAACGTCTAAAGCTCCCATGTATTAACAAAATCTTTACTCCGTGTATTATTTATAATACCATAATGCTTTATTTAAACACAAACTTCTACAGTACACTCTACTTTTAAAAACTAATTACTACTAAAAAATATACATAAAAAAAAGTCTTTTTATTTGCTGTGTGTTGAACATTTCACACCTTTCCGGATTTATCTGTTCATTGGTTCAATTATCTCATTATTTAAATTCGTCTGTTCTGCATTTCTACCAATCAAATTGTACTCCTAATTTCTCTGTGGTCCGGCTTGTTCTCAATTTCTCTAAACGTAATCCTTTGTCTTCTATAATCCGTTTTATATTTTTATATTCCGCCATTCCAAAAACAAAATATATGTTGTAATTTCACTTCTGAAATATTTCTTTTTCTTTTATCAAACCCTTCACTTCCTCCCCTCATTTCAGAAGTCGAAATATTTCCATTACACATAGTCTTTGAATCGTTTGGGTAATCTTCTATTTCTTGTAGGCCTGGGTGACTTATTCTTGTATTGTTCATGTTTGTCTTCAGCATTTGTTGCTATCGCAATTTGTCTCTCTTCTTCCTCTTTCCCTGTACTATTAATTCCACTCTCCTTAGTGTCAAACTTCTTATCCTCGCTTGGTATCCAATCCCATTCCTCTGACATTCTTTTTCGCATGTGGTTTATGTGTCTTCTATGTATTCTTTCGTTTGGACCATTTATTTCATATATCTTGTTTGACATCCATTGTTTAATTGTTCCCTGAATCCATGTCTTCCTTAATATGTCTCTGAACCAGACTGGTTCTTCATTCCTAAATTCTTTATCCATTTCATCATGTTGTATTATATTGCTCTCCTTTGGATATAATGCAGTTAATTTTGTTCTCAATTTCCATCCGCATAGTATTTCTGCTGGTGATTTACCCGTTGCTGTTGATGGTGTTGTGTGTTGCATCATCATCATGAACATTTGTAGTGTTTCTTGTATATTTTTTGTTCCAGTTTTCCTCAAATTTTGTTTCACTTGTTGTACTGCATTTTCCGCTAGCCCGTTTGATTGAGGATGATATGGTGGTGACCACACTTGTTGAATATCATGTTCTTCACAAAATTGTTGTATTTCTGTTCCAGTGAATGCAGCACCGTTGTCTGATACCAATACTTCCGGGTATCCATGAATCGCAAAAATATTTTTAAGGCATTTGATTGCTTCATTCGCCGTCGTGTCTCGTACTTTATGTGCTTCTATCCATCTGGATTGTGCGTCTACAAGTATCAACAACATTTTCCCATCCACTGGTCCAGCGTGATCTATGTGTACTCTCTCCCATGGTTTCTTTGCTGGCTGCCATGATGTCAGGTTCTTTTGTGGCATTGCAGCATATGTTTGGCATGAAGCACATTTCTTTATATAGTGTTCGATGTCTTCATTTATTTTTGGCCACCATACGTAACTACGAGCTAGAGCTTTAGCACACACAATTCCTGGATGTCCTTCATGTAGTAATTTTAGTACTGCTTGTCTTCCCGCTGTTGGTATTAGCACTTAATCGCCCATTACAATACATCCCTTACATATTGATAACTGTTGTCTATTTGACCAAATCCCATTTGCTACGTAACTTGGTTTAGTTTCTGGCCATTCATTTCTAATCCATTTTCTTAATTTTTTATATCCCTTGTCTTCTCTCGTCCACATTTACACAGTTTTACTATTTAATTTGTTTGATTTCATCGCATCAATGTAATTAATTTCTAATTCTTCCTTTCCTGTTTCATCTATATCGAGCAATCTTGATAGAGCATCGGCATGAGCTATTTCCTTCCCTGGTTTATAAATCAGCACGTAGTCATATGTAGCAGTATGTTCTGCCATCTTAACATGCGTGGGCTTATATGTTCTGGAGCCTGTCGGTCATTTTCTAATATCGCTAGGAGGGGTTTATGATCTGTGATGATTTGAAAAGGTCTACCGAAAACAAACTGATGATATTTTCTTAGTGCAAAAATAATTGCCAAAGCCTCTTTGTCTATCTGACTATAATTTCGTTCTGCCTTCGATAATGTCCTTGATGCGTATGCAATCGGTCGTTCGCCGTTTTCCATTGGGTGTGCCAAAACCACCCCCACACCTATTTCAGACGCGTCCGTTGTAATTCTTAATTCTAATGCGTTATCAAAATGTGTCAGCAGTGTATCTGCAGAAAGTAGTTCTTTTGTTTTTTCAAACGCTTCTTCATGTATTTGCATCCATTCCCATTTTTGTCCTTTTCTTAACAACTGATATAATGGATTTGCTATCATTGCTTTGCTTTTTAAAAAATTTTCAAAAAAATTAATAAGCCCTAAAAAGGCTTGCAATTGTTTGACATTCTTGGGTCTCTGCGCATTTTTTACCGCTCGCACTTTCTCTTTTATTAGTCTTTTCCCATTGTTAGAAATCACGTGTCCTAAAAATTCTAGTTCTTGCGTTTTCCATAAGCATTTTTCTTTGTTCAGTTTGATCCCCGCATCTTTTAATTTATTACATACTTTAGTCAATCGTTTCCGTAACTCACTTTCTGTTGTGGCTGTGATCAGAATATCATCATAGTATGGCGTCACTCCCTGTATTCCATGTAATAATGTGCTGAGTTTTGCCTGAAAAATATTAGGTGCTGTTGTCACTCCGAACGGTAGCCTATTGCATTGAAAAAGACCAAAAGGCATGGTTAGTGTTAACATTTGAGCTGTTCTATTCATTACCTTAATTTGATGGTAGGCGGCGTTTAAATCTAACTTTGCAAAGAAAAAATTTTCATTTGCTAAACCGGCTAACAGCTCGCGAACGTTTGGAACTGGATATGCCCCTTTGGATAAAAATTTGTTTACCGTTACTCGATAATCCCCACAAATTCTAACTTGTCCATTTGGCTTTGTCACTATTACAATCGGTGTGGCCCATTGAGCATCTTCTACCGGTGTCAAAACTCCTTCGCTTACTAGTTTCTGAATTTTTTGTTTTACTTTTTCATGTTGTGCAAACGGAATCTTTCGGGGTTTGCACACAATTGGTCGGGCGTTTTTACTTAATTCTATGTCTACTGGGTCTGATTTGAAAACTCCTACTTGTTCTGAAAAAAGTTCCGGATACGCTGTAATGTATTCCTGTTCGAACGACATGTTTTTTATGATTGTTACCGTAATTCCTAGTTGTTCGAACCATTCTCTTCCTATTATCGGGGCTATGCTTCCTTTTACTATATAAATAGGTAGGTTTAATATTTCTTCTTTGTACTTAATTGGAATCTGTGTTTTTCCTTTTATTATTACTGTGTTTCCGCTGATGTCTTTGACTCTAATATTCGTTTTCTGTATTATGCATCTTTTGTGACCTTTGGTAATATCGTTCCATTTTTCTTCTGATAAGAGTGATATTGCCGAACCACTGTCGATTTCCATTTCTATGTCTTTTCCATATATATTCAGTGTTATCATGTATTGGTTTTGGATTTGTGCGCACACATTTTTTTTTACTTCATATTCCGTATGTTGTTTATCTTGAGTTTTTGGGTTTCTGCAGACTGATATTAGATGTCCTTTCCTTCCACAATTATAACAGGTATATGAACGCCATTTGCAGTTTTTCGATATGTGTCCTTGTTTTCCACAACAGAAACACTTTATTTGTTTTCCTCGGTCATTCCATTCTTTTGTATTTGTGCTCTGTTTTTTCCCTTCTGTTTTATGTATTTCCCATGACTGTTCATCATTTATCTTTCCTCTGAAACACATTGCTTGTTCCATTACGAGCTCGTACGCTATCCCTTTCCGTATTGCTATGTCGTAGGTCAAATCTGGTTCCATTAACAAATTTTGCCATAGTCGGTCTTCATTCATTCCCCATAACAACTGATCCAGTAGGGCTTGTTCTGCGAACTCTTCGTATTGGCAATCTCTTACTAATTGTCTCAAAATTATATCGAAATCTCTTATGTTTTCACCTCTCTGTTGTCTTCTATTCCGCAAGGTTAATCGAGCCATGAACTTCGATGGTTGTGGGCTAAAATAATTGGATAACTTGTTTATAATATTTTCGTATTCTGTTTCATCCATTGTTGGCCCATTCATTAGTTTATGTATCACTTCAATTACTTTTCGTCCCGCGAGGCATAAAAGAGCTGCTACTTTTTTATTATTCTCCGTAATGTTATTTAATTTTAAAAAATTTTCGAGTTGAGTGACGTATAACGGCCATTCACCCGCATTTCCGACGTCGAACTCCGAGATGCTTCCTTGTCCTAAAGACATTTTAACTTGTCCGTCCGTAGGTTCAACTTTTCATGGCGACTGCGCCAAGATTTGCCGTGTATTAACAAAATCTTTACTCCGTGTATTATTTATAATACCATAATGCTTTATTTAAACACAAACTTCTACAGTACACTCTACTTTTAAAAACTAATTACTACTAAAAAATATACATAAAAAAAAGTCTTTTTATTTGCTGTGTGTTGAACATTTCACACCTTTCCGGATTTATCTGTTCATTGGTTCAATTATCTCATTATTTCAATTCGTCTGTTCTTCTGCATTTATACCAATCAAATTGTACTCCTAATTTCTCTGTGGTCCAGCTTGTTCTCAATTTCTCTAAACTTAATCCTTTGTCTTCTATAATCCGTTTTATATTTTTATATTCCGCCATTCCAAAAACAAAATATATGTTGTAATTTCACTTCTGAAATATTTCTTTTTCTTTTATCAAACACTTCACATTATGATTTGTTAAATGACTCAGGATTGAAAACAGATTATTGCGCAAGAGGTTAGACAATTTCCAAGTTCTAAAATAATATTATATAAAAATTTTGATATAAAATTATATTCATGTTCAATAACGTTGATGGCATACCATCCACTTTAATCTGATATTTTATCTTCTCCATTTCTCGACTGTTTAGTCATTGGGAACGTCTAAAACTCCCATCCTACTTTTAAAATCGTTCGTAATTAGGAACACTACTTCCTGTGAACGTAAAGTTTATGAGGGTTATGATATTATGTGCTGCAGAAAACAGTGCATCCAGATTTTGGGCTCTCAAACCCAGACCCTCTTTCGATATCGCTCCGCCAGAATGCGCGGACATATCAAATCTAATTTCGTTTTTCAAATATGCTTTAAAATGATAAAATATCCACAATCGCCATGAAGGCCAGATTTCTTTAATGTATGCTAGTACCGTTATTCTTGTCCTTAATTTAATCACTGTCTACCTAACTTCAGTAAGTCGCAATGATGTGTTAAAGATAATGATTCATTTCGTAAAATACGTTCTGTTCATGAAGTTAAAATGCTTTCTTTGAAAAAGCGTTATCGATTCCCATAGATGTAGACAAATGTAAATTATTTATTATATCATATAATCTCGTAAATAAAGCGCATTGTTTGTTTCTTATTTCTAAAAGATGTCTCTCCTAAGAAATACATGATTGAAATCATATATTTTGCCCGTTATCAACTAAATCAGTTACTGTTAAAACTGTCACGATCTTTTATATTTAATTTCGGCATCCACAACGCTCCGTAGCAAAAGTTTTTTTGAAATAGTTTATCAACTATTTTATAGTGTTATAAAACACTATAAAACTGTATCTGTAAAATTATATTTATTAAATGAGTGATAGAGGGGATTTTATACAACAAAGTCCCAAGTCTTGTAAATAAACAATATTGTCATAAGTGTGAAACTAGTTGGTAAAATATACATATGTTTCTTTAATATTTTGTAATATATATATGCGTTTGTTTGACATTTAATAAATATATCTATTTCATGTAAATCCTGGCTTGTTTTTGAATTATTATTTTCTAGTTAATATTTAGAACTATTTTCTTTAGCTAAGAGCCTAGCATTAATAAATAACTATAATAATGTAATAACTGGGCTACTCCAACCTCGATCATCATCATCAGTCTGATCTTATGCTCTACCGCTTTGTTTTGCTTCTGGACATGGATTTAAAATAATTTTACTGTGTCATCAGAATTGATGTTCATTGGGTCAGAGATTCGAAGAATAGGCAAATAGGTTAGAATTCAAGACTGCTCCAGACCTGTGTATCTCGAGCATGATCGGATTTGAGGTACTTTTGCTTAGGATTTGAATCTTGTTCAGTGAGCATACTATTTTGACTGGTACAATATGATTATAATTGTAACCAACATTTAACAATTCATTAGAATATATTTCAATATTTTTGCCATTATCTTATAAATATTTGCAAAGACTATTATTTCTAAATAGAAAATACTTCAAACCTGCCATTTTATATGATATTAGCATTCTTGATTTATATGATGTAGTGTTTGTAAAAATGGCAGACATTTTTGTGCACTCCAGAAAAAACTAGATTTATTCGAGCTGTTGCTTTTAGATCGCGCGCTGATAACAGAGGAAATTAATTAACGTAATGGCAGATGATAATTCCAAGAGATATTTGCTGATTGCAAATATTTCTGGATAAAAGGCATTACCTGATTGGACAAGGATTAATTGCTACGGTTATCAGCAAGCAATAAAAGATGGGATAACATCTAAGTAGAGAGCAGTCACGCGGTATTGAGTAAGCAGTATTTGAGTAGACATCTGTTTAACACCAGCAGAGATATCTCATTAGTGCTTGCGGTTAATGACCAGTGCCCAGTGGAAATGTAGTTCATGGGTATAATGGAAGGAGACCGCAGTGGAGATATGGAGAGCATTAGTTGCAGAGTAGAAGCATTCGTTGCAGAGCAGGGCATTAGTTGCAGAGTAGAAGCATTCATTGCAGAGCAGAGCATTAGTTGCAGAGTAGAGCATTCGTTGCAGAGCAGAGCATTAGTTGCAGAGTAGAAGCATTTGTTGCAGAGCAGTGCATTCATTGCAGAGCAGAGCATTAGGTGCAGGAATAGACCATTCGTTGGAGAACATTAGCGAATGTTATTGGATAGCTGCACAGTATGACTTGCAGATATAACATTGACACAGTTGTAAGTGCGGATTTAACATTGGCGCAGTTGCATTTGGAACCTGGGAGTAGTGAATACGTTGAACTACAAGTTTAGCCATAGATGGAGAAACCGGGTGAAAATGTCAATCCTAATTAGTAACATTAATAACGGAAGTGAATAGCAAGTCTACGTGATATAACATCGCTGTAAGTTTGGAAATAACAGGAAATATGTTTCAGCCAAGTAGGAATAGAAAAAGAAAACATCAAGGAATTGCAACAAGGGTTTTTCTGGAGTGGAGGGAGGTGTAGTGTTTGTAAAAATGGCAGACATTTTTGTGCACTCCAGAAAAAACTAGATTTATTCAAGCTGTTGCTTTTAGATCGCACGCTGATAATGGAGGAAATTAATTAACGTAATGGTGGATGATAATTCCAAGAGATATTTGCTGATTGCAAATATTTCTGGATAAAAGACATTACCTGATTGGACAAGGATTAATTGCTATGGTTATCAGCAAGCAATAAAAGACGGGATAACACCTAAGTAGAGAGCAGTCATGCGGTATTGAGTAAGCAGTATTTGAGTAGACGTCTGTTTAACACCAGCAGAGATATCTCATTAGTGGTTGCGGTTAATGACCAGCGCCCAGTGGAAATGTAGTTCACAGGTATAGCGGAAGGAGACCGCAGCAGAGATATGGAGAGCATTAGTTGCAGAGTAGAAGCATTCGTTGCAGAGCAGGGCATTAGTTGCAGAGTAGAAGCATTCATTGCAGAGCAGAGCATTAGTTGCAAAGTAGAAGCATTAGTTGCAGAGCAGAGCATTAGTTGCAGAGTAGAGCACTCATTGCAGAGCAGAGCATTAGTTGCAGAGTAGAAGCATTCGTTGCAGAGCAGTGCATTCATTGCAGAGCAGAGCATTAGTTGCAGGAATAGACCATTCATTGGGGAACATTAGCGAACGTTATTGGATAGCCACACAGTATGACTTGCAGATATAACATTGGCACAGTTGTAAGTGCGGATATAACATATGGAATATAACCTCTTTTTACTATTGGGTTAATGGTCATACAGTAATCCAGCATACATTGATTTCTAGTTATTTTAAGATTAAGAAATTGAACGCACATTTAAAATGTGCATCTGTTTTTATCCATTTTAAATCATTTAAATTCTTTAATTCTTTGAACAGCTCTTTAATTGTATTTGGTCTGCCACAGACAAAAACATACATCAACGTATCGATAATATACAGTAATGTTTTTTTGATAACATTCCTTTTTTGGAATATTTTCTGCATATGTAGAAATTACAAAAGTTCATATTTGAGCAACAGTAGTAAACTCAATGGCCAGCCATTACCCATTTTATAAAAATCCTTTTTAAAAACTGCATAAATATTTTTGTCGATAAAGCTTAATGTTTCAGTTATAAATTTTATTATTTTCACGTTAACATTTTTTAAACTTAACGCATTTGAAATAATTTCAATAGACTCTATTCGATCAATTGATCCATACATTTCACTTACGTCTAGAGTATATATAATGTCATTAACCTCATCAATAATAATGTTACAGATTTTACTAATAAAATCAAATGATGAACATATTGTATAGTTACCAAAACGAAGAATTTCTTGTAGCATTCTCTCAATTAAACGACACGTTTCATTATAAACCCCACACCCCAATCAACCATTAAACGTAATGGTTCATTCTCTTTATGCAGTTTTATATTTGGAAAAAATATTGGGACTTATTGCAGCAGAAGGATAAATCTTATAGTAAGTACTATTATCAATCACATTATTTTTAGTTTTTTTTTTTTTAAAAAATGTTATTAATAAATTTAATACGTACATTTTCTATATTTACTTTATCAACGTTCATAAAATATATCTGATTACTGTATGTATTTATAAATATTCAATTATATATATACGTATATTGCTTTGAAGAAGTACAGACATTGAATTATAATATTATTACATACATAGCCCACTTCTGAGAAAAGATCACTCATTCAGCATCTTCTAAATAACTACTACCAAGTTTGCTGATTCCTATTAAAATGGTGTTGTTTAATCCTTTTTGACTCGCAAACAAAAAATAATCTGATATGCATTCACAATCAACATTAGATGATAAGTGGATTGTGTATACACTGACTGCTTAGAATAAAATTGTAAGTACTGACTTTTTAAAAAAAAATTGGTATCATGTGAAACCAGATCATAGGATATGGAAGACAAATACACTTTTCCACTGGTAGTTATTTAAATAAAAGAATAATAGGAATATCATTAACATCATACTTTCCTCCCAATGTGTATTGTTATTTATATGATAAGAAAATATAATTAGATTCTATGATAAACCACTAAACATCACATGATCACTATCTCATACTAGCACAATAATTGTTATTAAACAATCCAAAACAAAGCAAAACTCTCCATATAGTAGTGCCATCATTGATTGCTCTTGTTAGCACAAGATGGCACTACTATATAGAGAGTTTTGCTTTGTTTTAGATTCTATGATTTGAACGTATAGCATTACCACACAACTATTTCTTTTACACATAGAGAAATGTGAATACTAAGATTGAATCTATAACACTACCACACAATTATTTACTTTATATAAAATATTAAGTTATATTAATAACAACAAAAAACTTTAACAGAAACTGTTAGATGCAAGTAAATTATTTGTCAACTTTAATAAATAAATGAATGGTTTATCAAGCATTTTAATTAAACACAAAGTAATTGTCATCAAATAATTTATTCTTTAATTAATACACCTTTCGAAGTTTTTTACAAGAGAATTCACCAGGATAGCGGTTGTTCATAACTGTCATCTCGCATCTTTCATTTGGTAAATTCTATAAAAGAAAAAATTTGAAAATGTGTTAATATTTACGAGATTCTTAGCCTAATAAACATATTTTATTACAGCAAAAACATTTTAGCTTAATTAAAATGTTAGTTTTAATGCCAAAAATAAGTTTAATAAATAAAATTAATGAATGCAAAAATGCTAATATCAACTGAAAAGAAAAGCTGTCATTCTTCACTGAGACCTTCAGAGTGACCAGAGTAATCTCTCTTATCCAGTCTATACACTGTGATTGATGTCAAATGGTATTGTTATAAATGAATATTTACTTGATATATTATTGATGTTGGACTCTTCATAGGCCAAAGTGGAGAGTTTATTGCCTTACTTCATAGAAGTTGGAACCAAGAAAATACAATTGTTTTTCTTCTTGGAAGAATGCATATTTTTCATGAAGCAATTAGTGGAGTTTTTTATTAAAAAATAGGATGAATGTACTGCATCCATTTATATACAACTGATGTTGATGTGATATTAATATTGCTTGTTGAGGTTATGACAGTGTGATTGATGAAATAACTTTATAGAAAAGTATTATTGTCATCTCCCAGAGGAATGTAAAGTTGCCATTCAAAATGGCAACCAAGATCATGGTGAATAAATTTCCTGAGTATTGAACTTAGATTGCTACTCAGTGACGATTTTACTTTGCAACGTACAACTGGACATTATTTTTATGTGAATAAATCGTGAGATTAATTAAAAGATGAGCTATCATATATTATTGAAATGTCTGATTTCTTGAAGGAAAAAATCGGTATAGAAGTAATTGATTTTAAAAGTGAAAACCTTTATTGTAAAAGTACATATATTGGAAATATAAATGGAATCAGATTTTTTATAAATAAATAATAGATTAATAACCTGTAGAAATCGATGATCATGAATAACAAGTATTTTTATTCAATTTTAAAAAGGGATCCAACTGCTGTTGGTTCAAGTTTATACCTTAGTAAGATTTTACTTTGATAAAAAAGTGGTCTCTTTTACATAGATAAACAGAATGGTTTGAATATAACATTTTAAGAAAGAGCTGGAAAGATTTTAATATTACAACTAGAAAATATATGAAAGATTAAAGAGTAGTGAGTAAATTCAGATAAAGACGAAGAAATAAAAAATAACAAATGCTTCTGGATTTTGCTGAAAAAACAAAACCATGTCAGACAAATGTAAAAAAAAGTGAATTTATATTCAAATGAAAATTAACAGAATTGGATTATATAAGACTATCAGAAAATGGATATCTTAAAACTCTAACATACTTAGTAAATTTAACACACACATATATAAATTATCTAGATTTTGTGAGGACACTTTTGCAAATAATGTTTCTTAACTTCAGGAAATATTGCAAGAATTTTCATTTGAAAATCAGAATGGTAAATGTTAAAAATATGTAAGAATCATTCAATGGTTTTTTACATAAAATAAAAATAAAGAATGAAATAGAAGACATTTGCAATTAAAAATATATCTTGGTCATATTATTAATGCCTATGGAAATATGATAGATAAAAGTACTTCCAGAATTAAATTTGAATGGAGTGCTTTTATTAAAAGTAATGTCACCAAAATAAAGTATGGCTATATGTTTGAAAATGAAGGTTCTTATATAGAAATCTGAGAATTGGACACTTAATTAAAAAAAAAACACAAATTCTTCCAATCACTCAAAAATATGAAGAAATATGTATATTGAAGGTAGAAAGAATAAGTTGAAAGCAAAATACATTGGTGAGGAAAGAAACAAGAAGTAATTGAAATGAAGAAAAATAGGATATATTCCCCAAAGACATGATAACAAGTGGGAAATTAAAGACAAACCAGATCCCAGGAGATTGTAAAAAATCTAGAAATAGATTATATGTGAAATGAGTGAATTAAATAAAAAAGTTTGCTGAAATGTTGTGAGGAAAAAAGACTATATTCAGAAAATAATAACCTTGGATAGACTTTAATTTTACAATGAATCAATAATGCTTGAAAATGATATTTGTAATTTCAAAATATGATTTTACTTTGATGCCAATTTATGTCGATTAGTCTTATTTCTAAAATGAGTTTCCATTTAATATATATATATTAATATATATATATATATATTGAGATGGTTATGTGTCTCATGGTATAAGGACATAGTAGTGTGTATATATATAGATATATATTTATTTCTATTTTTCCTTTCAACTTTATATATATATATATATATATATAAAGTTGAAAGGAAAAATAGAAATAAACACATAACAATTTTTTGTAGATATTTTCTATATTACACTGCAATAACAGTTAAGAATTAACTAATTTTTGAAATTAAAATTTTTTTAAAATTATGAATTAAACATTAAAAAAGGTATAATTAATATTTTGTTAATTCTGGTTTTAAAATTAGAACAAACATGTTTTTATGTTACAATAGATATACCGGTAAATCACAATTTCCACTATTTATTTTGATTAAAGAAATTTTTTTAATCGAAGCTTGTAAAACATATTTTAATAAAAATCTTACAAAGTTGTTTTTGAAAAAATTAAGATGAGTTAAAAAGAATCATTACTTTTTCTCAATCAAGATAAAGAAAACTTATTTTTAATTACTGTGATTTTTTTATTCTATATGACTATAAAAAGGTTAGAAAAAGAGATGTTACAGTTTTCACAAATTATCACAGCATGATCACTATCAAGTTGTAACTGAAGGCATGAGACAGTGTATCAGGAACAATTTCTTAAATAAAATCAGTAAGATTTATACTTACTGTTGTCTTTGACAGAATAATTCAGTTTTGGTTCTGTTTTTGTTACTTGAGGCAAGCTGTATCAGAAAGAGTGAAATGAATAATAACCAAAATATTATGCTCTTACTTATCGATCTGAGACTTGAACACATAATAGAAGAGCAATACAGAGACTTCAGACCACTCAAAGAAGTATGGAAAGATGCATGTTGGGAGTAACAAAAAGATATTGAAAATGCAATATATGGGTAAGGGAACAAACAGGTGTTACTGAATTTCATTGAAAAAATTAAAAGACTGAAGTGGAGTTGGGCTGGACATATTGCTAGAAGAAATGATAATAGATGGACAATTGAATCGTAAACTGGATTTCAAAGGATTGTAAAAGACTCAGAAAGATGCCATATGTGAGATGGATGGACGAACTAAGTGTGCACGGATGATGTGGAGAGATCAAAGAAGATGGATTGAACTTGGAGAGACCTTCATTCTGCAGTGGATTGATAATAGTTGATGATTTTGATGATGATGACTAATTATTGAATATATTTGAAAAATTTAAATAAAGTTTGAAGTTTTTTTAAAAAAGTTTGACATTGATATGGAATAGTCCAATATATAATTAGAAACAAAATGATATCACCAAAATCTTTCAGACAAATATTTTTATTTGCTTTATTCTAATAATAGTAAAAGGATGCAAGGTTTAAATAATATAGTTTTAGATCACACGATGTTTAATAATATATTTGTTTTGCTAACCAAGCTACCTATAATATGTATGAGGTTAATGACATGTTAATATAGAAGTGGAGTTTATAGTTTCACATCCAGCATATTGAATAATATATTGATTAGTCTTCTGATCTTGCCATGCATTTTGAAATTTTGCAGATCATCCTTGAATGAAAAATTGTAAATATCTTTATATCTTGATGATAGGGTTTTGAAATTTCAGTTCATATAAAAATGAGGCAAACTAATAGTCCTACATACTACTCTTTTCATTTGTTATAAGTAGTAGCAGCACAATGGTATCTATGCTGCACCTTAACATATGTATTCACCTTTCTATTTGAAAATGAGCAAAGTATTTAATCAGCTTATTAATTGATGTCAATTGCACAAATTTATAAGTGGTATTTTTTAATAAGTATATATTTACTACAATCACTTTATAAAATAAATTTATCAACAAATACAAACCATTTGTAGAGCTATGTGTGGCATGCCAAATGGAAAGTTCTAATTAGACAATGCATATATTGAAAGATATTAATATGTTGCCTCATCAAATGACTAGTAATAAATTTATGTATTACAGAGGAAGGAAAAGGTTTTGAAGGTGAGAGGAGTTCTAACACTTTTCTTACAATATAATAAATTAAGTAATATGTTAACAGTTTTGACACATCTATAATAAAGATCATATTCAATAAGCAGATACTTTAATATGCACATATATAATTAGTAGTCACTTTTGAAATCTCAGATATTATCTAAGAATGTCAAACTCCATTGGGTCACTTATGTCTATTAAGATCCATTAATGTTTGATGAATTTTCTTAGCGAATATTACAGACAGTAAATGATTTTAAAAACAATTAAAGATTGTTCAAGTTACTTACTAGTTATTGCATGTTGAAGAAATAAATGGTCCATAATGTAGAAGGTTTTATATTACTTATGTTAGATGTTTATATCTATTCTACCCAAGAATGAATACATTAAAGATAATGAAACTTTCAATAGAATGTTTTTGAGAGCAAATTGCCTGGAATTTTTTTAAAAGATTTAATGTAAATTAAACAAAACTTTTTAATCTTATATAAATAAATGAATTTTAATAAAGCCAAATTAAAATTTACATTTCTAAATATACCTTTTATATTTGACAGTGTTCTGCTGCAACTATATATTTACTGAAACACTCTCTGAATAAAACATTTAATATTTTTTTTTTCATTTTTCGACAGTGTCACAAATAAATATCATTTACTAATGTGAAAATACAGAAATGCAGGCCTTTGAGCCAGTTGTTTTTTTCAATATTTTTTAATTAAATATAATATTTGTAATATATTTTTCTTAGTTGGTTGCATTAAGCATTTTTTTTAAAGATTTAAGGTAATATAACAGTCATTGCATTCTCTAACCCTTATCTGCCTTACCAGAGCGCCAATAGATTATTTGAACCTATAAAAATGTATAAAGTAAGTAGACGTGTATGGGTGAGGTTCAAATATTAACTGATCATTAGCACTATTCGCTATTTCATGGAGAGGCTGAGCTCTAAGATATAAAATATCAAAGTTAAGACTTTCAATCAGTGATTTCAAATAAAAACTGATAGAAAAAAATAAAACAAGTCACTGCCACAACTAATGAGACATAATATATTTATTATGCACATACATTATCAAAACACATCTGAGGATTTAATTCTCTGTTTAACACTTATTATTAGATAGATTTAACTTACGTTATTCATTTATCTCACATGCGTAGATGGATAAATTTAACCTAATATATTTTAATATTATTTTCATATTTTGCTAAGCGTGATATACTGCAAAGAATTCTATATTTAAAAGACTCAATCTTTTAACTCCAGATCAAAAGTTCATGTCCAAACCAATGGTAAGGTCCTGATATACTAATGTGATCAATGTAAAATAATAATGTTAGCATATAAAAATCATTACTACAGGAATTTACATCTGTAGCATGACATTATTAAAGGAGAAACACAATCATTTATGATCTTTGCTCATTACAGGAATGTGTGTCTGTCTGGCAAAAGATTGCATGTATATACTTAGAAAGAGAAAATGTTCAATACAGGAGGAAGAGTGGTCCTTGCCAACTTATAGCATAGGAAGAATTCCCCATATTATTGGCAATGAAATGGCTACCAATTTTGGCCATGCATCCAATCGGGTGGGATACCCTATATGCTAATGTGACACAAGGGAATGAGAATTTTATATGCCTTCCCAATTTATATTGATATATAACAATCATGCTTCCACCCACCAGCATCAATCCAAGTATAAAACATTTAGCCTAAGATTAACCCTACTTGAACAAACATGATCTTATGGCTCTATGCAGTTATTTATACCTATCTTTAAATTCATTAATTTAATTGAATGAGGATGGAAATGATAATGGAAAATTTTAGTTATTTTACAGCATGGCAAGAGATCATGGGATATGCAATGTTGCATCTTTATGTTGGTTTTCAAGCTAGGCTTATCATAAATGGTGTATTACTCAAATTAATGAGACAATCTCTGCTCATACAGCAAAACATATTACACATAAAATATTTGTTAACAGAATAAATATACATAGGAAATGGATAACTTGGATTTAATTGTCAGATAAGAGATTTTTTTTTAGAAAATAAAGTTCAGGTTTAGTTATGGCTAAATTGAAAGTTCATATCTTTCTTAATTTAGAGGGTTCAAAGTTCAAATCAATCTCTTAAAAGTTCATACTTCCCTTTTTTATTTTGATTATTGTCATTGATATGCTACACATTCCAGTTCAATGCTTTCGTCCATCACTGATCAGCAGATTTTATTTCTCATTGGAGATGAATCTATTATTTGCTATTTGTCAGAAACTACCACTCTGGAGGCCACCTCAGTCAGTGCAACTGATGGGAGGGAAATCTAATGTGTGACTCCTATATCATGATCATCTGCAATACAGATAGAAAGATATTTTAGTCAATATTCATGAAAAAGTTTCTCACTAGACTCTTGTTTTTTATATCATTTCATATGGAATTTTAGGATTGATCTCTCATGGAATAGCATGTTTTGCATTGATGATGATGATGATTTTTCCCTGGTCTGTGTATGAGTTTATTAGTTAGATGGCTTTAGAATGGTAAACACTAATATTTTCTTAATCATAGCAATATGTTGAATTAATCTTCCCTAAGGACATGTGTGCCATTACATTTTAATAGAAATTCATTTTCATCCTACTATAATTAAAAAATAACCATTAACAGAAAATAACTTAACAGATTTTATTATTTTCTACCCTCCTTCAAATAGAATCTTTTGTTTTTTGATTTTAAAACTTTTCCTTATCATCTTCTTTTAACTAAGTTTATATCTTTAAATAATTATGTATCTGTGCATTTTATATATTTATGACTTGAAATTTTTTCTTTCATTTACCAATTTAAATGTATTTTATTTACTGATTTTTTTTATATTTTCATTTGAGAGTGAAATAATGGCATATATGTATACCATTACATTAAATATATGGTTTTTATTAAACTTTGCCAAATATATTGTTCATCTGAACTATATTAGGGAATTAAAAGATCATGAAAGCATGGAATGCCTTAACACTGAATTATGAATCAACATTTGTGTTTGTTTCTGCAATTGGCTGGGAACTTTTATTACAAAATATATACTACATCTTTGTAGTTAAAAGTACATGTACTGATACAGTGTTAATGGCAGAACAAATAATTTTTTCATTGAAAAATATGGTGTTAATGGAGGACGAAATATTTTTTCCCATTGAAGAATATATCTCATTGTGAATTTGACACATGACAATGAACAAACATTCATATATTGACCAATCAGACAATAGAGAAAATATGGATTTTATATATAAGATTATATGTATCTGGTCTTGTAAAGACTGTGGTTTTAATTAAACAAAACATTTCAAAGTGAGAATTGTACACCACCTGAAAGACTGTCATTACAGCACAATACAAAAATTCTGGATTTTCATTTTGGAAATAATTGGTTGTTTTAACAAAAACATTTTAAGATTTAATGTAAATTAAACAAAACTTTTTAATATTACATAAATAAGTTTCTGAATTTTATTAAACCCAAATTAAAATTTATATTTTTAAATATACCTGTTAAATTTAACAGTGTTACAGCATAACTATATATTTATTAGAGCGCCCTCTGAATAAAAAATTTAAATTTTTATTTTATTTTTTGGAAGAATCATAAACAAATGGAATAGTCTTTTTTAGCTTTATTAACAGTTACCATTTATTTATGTCAGAATACAAATATACTGGCTTTGAGTCTGTCATTTTTGTAATTTTTTTTTATTAATTGGTTGCTTTACCAATTTTTTTAAAGATATATGTAATGAATCCTGGAATGCTCCCAGAAATTATGTTGATCACCATGTTTCAGAACTATAAATAAAAGTGTTAATAGTAATGTTATGTGATCTTTTATAATAAATGATTGGCATCTTCATACCATACCCACTAAAGATGTACGTTTGTGTATATATTTATTATTTAGTCAATAAAAGAGCATATGAAAACCATTAGC